>VZSV01000008.1:10140084-10167434 GCA_013398735.1 Nothocercus julius
AAAAAAAAAAAAAAAAAAAAAAAAAGTGTATGTATAAAGTCATTTCCCCCTGAAGTTCTCAGCATTTATTTGCTGTTTTAGGCAACATTTTTACAGCTCCCAACTGGAAGTGATGGCTACTAAGCGATGGTTACGTGTCTGTAACTGAACGGGAGCTGCTGGTACTTGGCTAGTAACCGGAGCTGCAGTGGAATCAGGAATCAGCGTTTGGTCACAGAGGAGAAAGAAAATAACCTCCTTGTGTCCTTCATACACCACGTCTTGAAAGAACACAGATAATCCACTGCCTGCCTGACCTAAGTCAGGCTCATAGCGATGCATGTGTATTTCCATATTTAGGAAAGGGAAAAAAAAAATCTAGAAGCCAAGTAGGACGCCGAGAAAGAACTTTTGCCACATTGGAATACTATTATTGCATGGTATGCAAGTAATCCCAGTGGCTGCAGTAAAGCTACAAAAGCTCAGGGGAGGTTGGGCCATTTGCTACCATCATTGCAGCAGGGTATGATGGAGGCCTGCACACCGTATGGTGCTCTAAGCTTTACTAAATTCATTGCAATTAAAATGGACGATTTCTTGACTGATCCTCTTTTCCTGATTAAGTAGAGCTAACGCAGATTAACCATCCATAGAAAGAGACTTTAAGTACCCAGTGCAAGAGAAATCTCACACTAAATATTAGCAGTGGCATCACCATGTATCACCATTATCTTTTCATGTGTTGTGCTGTGTAACAGTATGACGTAAATTTGCAACTAAAAATATACTGTTGCACAAAAAAAGTTTTAACATTATCACTTGTGTTTTGTATGTGCTGGTTCTCGGAATGGAAGGCAATCCTCAGGTGGCCTTCTAACACAGTTGAATATACCCTGCTGGTGCCAGTGCTTCAATTTTTATTCTGGGTGCACATACTGCAAGGTATTTCAAACAAAATAAATTACAACTTCTAAAGAAATCAGTTAAATTACGTAAAGATGATGATAATACAACCTACATTTTAATTAGGGGGATTTCAATATATTTAAATATGACTGCAGTATCCCTGAGCAGGACATAAATGGAAAAGTGCTTTGTGAAGTGTTCAGCAGTGGTTTCATACCGATGATGTATGTCCTCTTGGTGATACCTCACAGTGTGATTTTGCGTCCCCAGGGACACTCTGGATAGCTAAATAAATCTGGCAACATATCACCGATTTAACGTAAATCCTAGCAACTTCCCATGCGGTTCTTGTAGCACAGCCTTACCTGAAAGACTTTTGCACCCTGCAGCTCTGTAGCTTTTTCCCTTTTGTCAGAATAATATTTAGAGAGACAGTATTTCCACACCAAAGTTTATATACGTAGGACAAGTTAGGTTCCTTCTCAGAGTTTTGTAAGCAAAAGATAGATACCTACTCCAGGTGCAGTAAGAAATAAGTGACATCCCATGCTTTTATAAGTCCTGGACAACAAGACCAATTCTTTTGTCATTTCATCTTGTTTTGCTATAAAAGAAATTTTTATTTTTGGATATGGTCATGGTAAAGCTTTTCTAAGAAAAGGAGTAAGCTCAAATAAGATACTACCATGGTGTGAAACAGCAATTTGTAACTCTCATTAAAAAGAAATACATATCTTCTAGGGCATTACTACATTAATGTTTCCACTATGTGATTTTTGACAGGCAAAACATTTATTTCCTGCTTGTAAGGTGAATTACTATGTACAGAGCAGTTGCATGTAGCAAATGGCACCTCAGCCTGCCATATGGAACAGAACAGAAAGGGCTGGAGGGCAGTGCAGTTCACACTGCTATTTATGTAGTCCTCAAAGGGGACAGCGGGTAGGCATCCTTTCTGTAGCTGTTATCAGTGCCGCTGTGAGCCCAGGAAGGTCAGCCTTTTATCCTTGATTTTCCACAGAAACCTTCTTTTTGTATTGTCAAATATTCTCATATTTTTACCTTTTTTTTTTTTATTATTTTATTTTTAATTAGCCACCACTTGCTGACAGGGATATAGCAAATCACAAAACACAAGAAACTAACCAAAAGCCAGCCAAAAGCAGGCTTGTCCAAATTCCATGAGTTGCTTGCATTAATGGGCTTATGAAGTGATTCTGCATCTCATTCCTTGTTGATATTTGCCAAATTCAGTGCAGGCTTAGGTAAGATACAAAACAAGGGATGCATAATCCATTAAGTATATATATATATATTGATGATCAAACCACAAGCACAAGCTGTCAAGAGCACCCAAGCAGAGTCAGGTCTATGAGAGTCAAAAGTAGATCCAGAAAAGAGAGGGGTTAGAGCAACTATCTGTAGTCTCACTGCTTTGCTCTCCTATTCATTTCTTGAGTATCTCTCCATGCACATGTGGTGTGTGGACAAGGAAGCCAGTGGGTGAGAGCTCTAGCAGAGAGCTCTAATACTTGGGTGCTTCCTGTACCCGTGTCCTTTCCAGGTAGCATTGATGTACTACAATATGACCAGCACAACAGTCAGTGACAGGACAGGAGGGGTATAAGGAGCACCACAGTATCTTGTACTTCATCTCAGACACTGCAGGTCTAAGACTAAAGGGAAAGGTCTCTCCCTCTGAGACTAAGGAATTCCCAAAGGGACCTGTCACCAGTCCTTAAGAGCTGCATTCAGCATATAATAAAATGACTATCTTAAATTGCAATTAGCTGGCATCATGCTTGTCAAATAATTTAAAAGGTGTCTTCAAATTCAAACAAGCTTTTGCTTTTCTGCTCCCATGTATCACTGGGCTCTTTGAAATCATTTCCATTATTAGACCTAACGTATGCACATGAAACTTTCATCTAAATAGTCAAAGAATAAGCAGAAACCATTTGTGAAAAGAGAATGCAGAAAATATTCTCAGCTTTTTCTTAAAATAAAAAAATCTACTTGAGAGAATAACAGAGTGCACAGTCTTTGAAAAAAAATGCTTTAAGAAAATAGACCACAAGCCTAGTTTCTGTGGGCAGGCATATTAAATATCCTCTTCTAACTCAGAAACATTTGAAGATTTCACTGAAAACACAATGATTTTAATAACATGAAAATTAGCCAACACTCTTATGGAAATTCAGAGCTTGAACATTGTCTAACAATCACCTTAAAAGGTATCAAAGGCTAATGATATTCATGTATTATGAGATATCCGTTAAAAATGAGATGAGACTATTAAAAAAAGCACGAGGGAGGCTTTTCATTTTTCACTACATGGAAGATTTTGGGTTCTGGCCTGCCAATCAGATTTGAATAGCAGAATAGTTGTTCTCTTCTCACCTGGCGTTCGAATGTGATCGGCATTGCAGCAGAGGGCTCTCCTTTTGCTGGGTGCTCGGCGCTGCTGGGTCAGCCCTGTGGGCCTTGGACATGAAGCTGGAAGCCTCTGGAAAGGCTTCTGGCGCTAAGACAGTCAAACAGGGCCCAATGCAAAGCCTGAACCGTTCTTGCAGTGACAAAGTGGAGCTGAAGATGGCAGAGTCATAATTTATGCAATGCCACAAAGTTGATACTTGCCTTAGCATTATCAAATAATTTCTTCGGATAGTTTATACTTCAGGGACGGGTTCACCAGGAAGAAGGTAAAATGCAGCACATGGGTCCTGTGCCTTTACGTACCTGGATTTTCTCTCTCCATTACAAAGCCAGGTGTAAATTCTCTGTGTTAGCTAAACCGCCAGCACTCAGTGCTTGTAGATATTCAGCAGCTCATCCCTCCTGCAGTAGAGCTGACCGAAACTTCCAGCCTATTTCACTGAAAAGTGTCACCTGAGAATATTTCAGAGCATGTTGCCTTTCTCACCTTTCCTGCAAAGGCAGCCCGTGAGTGTCAGCTCCAACATGTGCAAACCCATAGGCTTAAGCAGCCAGTCAAGCTGAGGTGCAGTGGTAAAGCTGATACCAGCCTGTCTGCGAGAGCAAATGGCTTCATGAAGGAGCCTGTGATTAACGAAAAAGAAGAGAAATACATCGAGCAACGGAGAACAAGGATTTACTTAACCTGAGGCTTTTCTAATGATGCATCTTGTAATAGAAGAAGAAAAGTCCCCTCAATTCTAATGTTTTGACACCTAACATAATTGAATTAGGTTTGAAATGCAAATTACAACAAATTCCTTTTTTTTTAAGCCAACATAACTAACTACATTTAAGTTACAAAGCAATCTAAGCCACTGAATAGCTATCTCACAAGGAAAATAACAACAACAAATGAAAACTGTAAAGAATATTATTGCATATTATTTATCCCAGTTGACACTTTAACAGTGATAGGAAACACAGACTTGCTAGTGGAAGTCAAACAATCCCCTACTAAAATTCAGGAGGGGCTTTCTGGTATGAGTGCAGTACTGCAGGACTCTGGTTTGTAAAGGTATTACTAAGAATTAGCAGCTATGAAAACTGTCACTGAACAATACTGGCATGAAAGGAGAAACTAGAACAGAAGTTTAGACCATCAAGATAATCCCTCTGTGACATTTGTCACAGAACAAATTCTACATTTGTGCTACCAAAGATCATCAAGAGAACAAGATGATCTTCACTGAATTTTTGTCTTGTTAAAAATCCGAGTTTCTTGTTAAGAGAATGTATTACATCAATGTCTGGGCTTCCCTCAGCTTCTCCATGTTTCATCATTCTCTTGTCATCAGGGCACTTTGCCCGTTTTCTTAGCCTTTAAAGTAAGCATAGCTCTTACTGTGAAGATATCGGCTACCCAAAACATTTGAAGCACATCTGAAATGAGGATAAATAGAAACAAAGGAGAGAGAAAAAAAAAAAAAAAAAAGATAAACTAACAAAACTTTCTCATTATCCTGCTCCCTGTATGAATACAGAACAGTTAAGGTTTTGCTAAAGGTTATATATATAGGCACTTTGGCAAAGGATTTGTTTCCACCTTAATACTTTATATCATTTCCATTTTCAAAAGAAATATTTTGTTCAAATTTATTTCAGGTTCTGGATTGTCCACATGCAGTTAGACATATGCAACATTCTTTTTTTTTTTTTTAAATTATACATGTGTTGGTTTTGAACCAGGTTTCCATTCTGCTTTATGGGAGGATTCAGTATCAAAGAAATCTTTATTGGCTGAAGAAGTGAGCACATGAAGAGAATTTGTAGAACTTACTGTAAAAAATAAATAAATATTTGTGTTTACATAAAAAGTAGCGCATGGATGAGGGAGACTGATTCATAGGGTACTTTAAGTGAAATAAACAGCAACCTCGCTGCATTGTGATTAGTCCTTGCAGAATAGATGGTGAATAGTGATGAAGGTCTCATTAGCACTTGAAGACACAGCAATAAGTGCCTGTAGAATTATTTCCACACTCTTACAAACTCTAGGAGTTTATTAAATATTCATTTGCTTGTCTCCATTTCTTCTCCAGTGACTTACAGTGCTCAGACTATAGCTATTTAAGCCCTCCAAAGAGACTCCTAGATGCCAGCATAAAAAGCATGAATGAAGCCAGTGTTAGGGCAAAAGGCACATGCTTTGATCCTTAATGTTCCCGGGCATGAATACTCCAGAATTATTCAAACACCACAGAAAGATTATTCAAGCCAAATAAAGCAGCACAATGTTTGTCGGTGCCTCCATAAAAAACACACTTGCTTAACTATAATCCCTTTTCTAGATAAATACATTAGCCCAGTATTGTGAAAGATTCTTGCCCTCAAATAATTTCATTTTTATATATCTCTATATAAAGAAGTCTATTTGCTTTTAAATTAACACAAAATTATGTCTTAAAGAAGTGTCTAGCAACTACTATTTATTTTTTTAAGAGAAGAAGCTTCACTGAGTTAGAAACTAATTCTGCAGCAACATAGGTATGTAGTTCAGCTGACAACAACTGATACTGCCCTTAGGTTAGTCGGCACCTTTCAATGCCCCAAGTGCCGTGTCTGATCGGAGCTGGACTGGTATCAGTGCAAGAGTGTCCTCAACAGCCAGGACCGGGACAAGCAAGTCAAAGGCTGTTCTTCAGATCACGCTGATGGCAAGAGACAACACCAATCCAAAAATCCAGAATGCTTCAAAGATTATTATGCCACCTGGTATTCTTAGGCAAGTTTTTGTTGAAACTTAAGAGAACAAACCCCCACCCCCAAGAAACTTTTATCATATTCCTTTTTCCTTACCACTGTGGTTGAACAGCAAAATGGGCAACAATAATGCTCTTTCATGCTAACAATTAAATTCAACTTTATAACATTATAACGGGCGATGAATCCCTACTGAGAGAAGGGAGAGGGACAGATGGCAGGAGATATTATAGTAATTTTACTGACAAAGCTCTAAGCTTACCACACAAGTTCAAAAATCTATTCATGCTTCCCAGCTGAAGCAAGTTTAACAGGCATTAAAACAGAAGCTTGATAGTGAGATTATTCAGGAAAAAAAAAAAAGAGAAGTGATCTACACCACTGAAACTACATGTTTGGTTTTCATTCCTGTTTTCCCAATGAAGACCTAAAAATTCCATTTGTTTGGGAAATAAAAAATTCCAGTTTATGAATTGTCTTCGTATGTCAGAATAAGATTAAGAGGCCTGAAGTCAATTTTCAGAGCACTTAAAGAACAGGTTATGTGGGTAGGTATAATTGACAGCCTTTCTGGATTTGCTACAAGTAAATGCTTCATCCATTTAAACGCATACTAAGAAACCTTTATATTTTTGCTGACAAATCTGAATTCAATTTAAAGCAAAAAAAAAAAAGGGGGGGGGGAAGAAAATGCTGTGATTATAAAAAAGGAAAAATCTATTCCTAGTTACAACTGATGGTTTGATTCCAAAAAACTAACATGTTAAGAAGTATGGAAAAGATGGTAAAATCTGTTAGTGCTAATGGTGATCACAGCTAGCTGACTGCTTTAGGAATGATAAGAATATTCATCAAAATGCAAATAGAAAGGGTATGTTTCAAAATGAATAAAGATAAACATGAAAAAGAAGCAAGTAGTCAGAAAAAAGTTAACAGGGTCATTAGGGGACATGAATGCAGTAATAGTGACAGATGAGGCTGATGTTGCTAAAGGCCTGAATAAATTATTGGCCTTTGCATTCATGAGAGTAGTTGAAGGACATCCTTGAGACTAAAATACATTTTCCTAGGGGATAGTGACATGGTGAGTGAAATATGAGATAGATTTTTATTATTCTAGAGCTGATAGAAGAGCCCAATAATTAAGATGCTAAGACATCATTGAATTCCAATAAGAGCAACAAAGAAAATAACCTGAAATATAAAAGCATTTAACGCTGACCTGTGGGCATGTATTGATAGCAGGAGTAGGAGTAATAAGAAGTTGCCAATGTAGTTTTCTCAGTTTCTGTAAAAACTGTCCATGTAAGGTACATTTAAATTCCAGGAATAAGTTCAGTCTTTTTTTTTTTTTTTTTTTTTTTTTTTTTCTTCTTCTGTTAAAATAATTCTATATGAGAGAAGAGAAAGAAACTGTGCCTCCTGATTAGCCAAGAGATGATGATAATATATTCTCTTTGCTTTTCCAAGAAGCTGTTATAACTAACTTGTATAAATAAAGCAGCAATAAATGATATGGTCGCCTAGACTGCATATGTTGTAACGTCTAGCAAGCTAATACCCTGCCATACTGTTGAGAGGGAACTTGATCAGAGATAGACATAAACCAGCACACAGCATCTATTCAAGGTCTCAAAAAGCTTTCGCCTGGGTCCTTCAACAGGAGTCACACCCAAATCACCATGAGATACAAAGCAAAATACTAGCACAAAACAAAAACTAGCCAGGGGACAGAGCGAAGCAGGAATAACTGCCTTACTGTCACTGTAACAAAAGAACAACAGTAAAAGGCCCAAGTATTCTGAACAGCATGGCTTTCTGTAATTATTCAAACAGGAAACTTCAAAACTTTATAATATTTGGCCAGCTTTTTTAACAGAAATAAGCAGATGAGGTGGAATAGAGGTAGTAAGCTATGAAGACAAGAATTTGTGCTTTCTTTAGGCAGACCATCCTCTATGCAGAAGTTGCTGGGGCTGTTCCTCAAAAGCACGGCTCTTTGGCCTGTTTAGCTGTGTGCTTATGCAAAGCTAACCTACATGAAAGAAAAACATCTATATTCACCACATCCTCCCTCAGTTTGTGGGGAGACTTTGGCTCAGAGCTCGGGTCCGGCCGCTCACTTGTGCCGGGGGCACTGCAGAGGAGCCGGGAAACCAGCACAACCCTCGCGTAGGGGATGCGCAAGCAAGCGGAGCTCTACTGCCCAGGGGACTGATTCATGCAAGGTGGAAATTGCTGGTGTGGAAATGGTACAGCAGCCTGTTTCCCATCCAAGCAAGTACAAAATGCAAGAAAACACGAAGCTTCTGCCATCCCTGGCTGATTTACATGAGCTACCTCTGCCTGTTGCTATGGAAACCAGCTGCAGGAAGGGCTCGTGCAGATGTTTCAGGCAGCAGCAACACAAGCTGTTTATGGAATCACATCCTATGTGCAGATAAAAAAAATTCAAGAGGCTCTGTATCATGGGACAGATGTGTGTTTTGCTGGCCGCACGTGCAGAACAGGCGTACTGGTATGAACCAAGCAAGAAATTGAACTTCCGCTACAAATTTTTACAGCCATGACATGTCATTACTCAGATGCATCTGCGCTGGGACAGGAAACTGTTCCACCTGTAGCACATGGGCTAGCATTATATTCACTTGAAGAACATCCTGAATTTTACTTCATCTTACAGAGCAAATATATTTCAAAATTACAAATATTTTTGCATAATCATACAGTTTAGCAAAAATAGCCTCACATAGTGCTAGTGACTCAGGGACTGCAGTCTGCAGACCACAAAACCTGCTCTGACATCTTCATCAGGGGCACTTGCTTTTAATGGCAACAGTTAGCGCTGTTTACAGGCCAAGTGTCACTGTGACACGTACCCTGAGAGCACCTCTGCAGCTGTAAAACTGCTAACTCAGACACCTCTAACCATGTAGCCCTGCAGCCCAGGGACAAGTGTCAGCTACATCAACCTATGGTACAGGCTAGTGAAGCAGCTAATGAGAACTGAACTGCTGCAGCTACCCTGGCTACAGCTTTATTCCTTCCTTTTGCATATATCTATGCAAGGCAAATCTAAATGCACATGTGGCTGCCCACACAGTCATCAGCCAAGGAACCTTTCAGGTTCTGGCCTGTCAAGTTCTATTTGCTGTCTATAAAATTCCTTCTCATGTCACTACGCTCACACCTCCCCATACAGGAGGCAGGGAGAGCACAGGATTTACTGCTGGCTTTCTGCAAAAGACACAGTACTGTTGATAGGTGTAAGACCAGGCACAGAGCTCCTGCCCTGCATTCCTCCTTATAGAGGAGGATCAACACCCTCTGTCTGCATTACCACAAGCACTCCTGTCCAACCTAGTTCACTTATTGCTATAAAAGTTAGACTTAAAGGTACACCAAAAAGTTTAAGAAATCACAATCCAGTCTTGAAAACCAGTCAGACCTTCTATTAGAAAGGAGCTAGATAATCCAGAATTACATGTGTCAAAATTCAAAAGCTTGGAACATATGGTCTCTAAACTTCAGTTGCTACCAGCATAGTTAATACAATTTATAGACTTTAAAAAAAGCATGTTTATCAGTCAATGGATTTTAAACAAACGTGTTCCTTGATCTCAGAAATTCTGTGAATGATGCTTGCACTTTATCAGTAAGTAGACAGAGCAAAAGAAGAGTTTGCAGCTCATTCCTCCAAATTACACCACACAGAAGCTAAGTCTAGCCTATAAAACATGAAAATCTGCCAGTGTTAGCACACTTTCTGTATTACAACCCTTTTATTGCTTAATACTAAGAAATTCTGTGCTTGCAAACAAAAGCCTAACTAATTAGTTTTAGCAGAATGCGAGGCAAAACGTTCCACTAAACCCCCTCCAGGCATCTGGCAGGATTCCTTTGCACTGGAAAAACCCTTTTCTGACACACAATAAGACGCTACTCCTGCAGTGCTACTGCAGTGTAGGACTTAATTATCACTTTGACAAGATGCATAGACATCATATCATCTAATTTCACATAATAAAGGACAAAGGCTAGATTTATTTTAGCATTCCTAATAAGAAACTGGCACCTTAGAGCATAAGACCCTCTTCCAATGGGTCTTGGATTAGTTGTCATCACACTTATTTTTTTGCCTTTGCTCCAGAGGCTGAGCTGTTCAGCTGAGCTTTCACTTGGGTATTTTTTCATTGGGCCCACATTCATCTGGCTCCTATCTGGTGAAAACAGTATAACAGAAATTTTAAACATACTACCTAAAAATTGCTAGGAATAACAATAAAAGCCAATAACTAAAATTCTCAGAGGCATTCTGTTAATGGCCACTTAGATCTTAACCTTCTTGGCTAAAAATATTTCTAGATTACATGCAGAGCAAGCACTAAGGTAGTTTTTAAAGAGCAAGCTTATTTGAGTGTGTATTTATAAGGTATTTTGTCAGCTAAGGGCAATTAGATAAGAGAGAAATTTCAGAGAAATACGTTAAAAAGGGTTCTCTTTTGCTGCATTTTTTTCCTTCCCCCATTCACTTTAAATTTACCTTCAGATCTGATTCCCCTTCACATTCTTGTTTTGTTCAAATCAAACCCCTCACACCGCCAGCAAACTGCCAAGCCCTTGGCTGCTTAAGAGCCTCTCACTCGAGCTTTATTGCATAAATAATTAAATATTTATTGGAATAGATTTGACTGCAATTCTCCCATAATCCAGGTGAACATAATAACCACTATTTGACAAATTTAGCTTTATATTTCTGATTTACTAAAGCATGAAATGACAGACTTATGACTTAATCACCACATATCTACAGAAAAATGTGGCTACTCTGAGAGTGATAAGGCCAAAAAATCCTAATGTGAAGATAAAGACAATTACAAAAGTGTTTCTTAGCCTTAAAAACAAAAAGGGTAACTTCTCTTACATTCTCCAAGCAAACCAAATTTAAAGTATTCTTTAAACTGGGAATAAGGTGTCCCATATAATATAATGGCTTAATAATTCCTGGTATTTTCAAAACAAGCATGATCAGTGAGGACTGAGCAGTGCTGTTATCTGTCATCAAATTCTGCACGTTTCAATAGTGGGTGGCATCTACTGCAGCATGTGGAGGATTCAGAGGAACACCTTGCAAGATAGATAACAAGCTGTTTCCTGAAGATTAAATTAGCCCCTGACTCCCAGACACCTACCCCCAAAAGTACAACTGTCCTAAAAACATTACTGGGGCTTGATATTGCCTAATTCATACAAGAAAACATGTGGGGGTTAAGGAGTAGCAATGGTACAATAACAAGTATCGCCACCCACTTCTAGCCATCTCTGAAGTTTGGTTAGTGCTTGCCTGGGGCACCCAGAGTAATACAGAGCCTTGCCCCACTCCAGAAATTTCAATGGCAACTCAGGTTAAGTTTTACATTGAATTCCAAGGCCTTCATTTGCTGCTACTAGTGGCATAACAATTTTAAAGTATTAAAAATATGCACTAAAAGGTGCAGCAAGAATACGTCTAATAAGGGGATAAAAGCATTTACTTCAATTTCTCTTTATTCAGATGAGTGGAATTCAGTTAAACACTGTCCTTCCCAGGGAAAAGACACACAGACCTTGTTAGCTGCTGGAACTCTCTACCTGGCACGTGAAGACAGAGCACTGAACAACCTAAGTGCTGAAGTTTATAGAAAATCCTTCAAGTATAAAGCATGGCAGCCAAGCACTAGATTTCCTAAAGAATAGCATTTCATTAGCTTCTGTTTAATGTGCAAACTGAAGAATTCAGCTGATTTCCATGAGGAATCAGCTACAGGTTAGCTGTGTTTTAAGAAAGAAGAGGGAAATTTATCATTATCATTCTTCCATGGTAGACTTTTTAAAAAAGCTTTTTATATTTACAAGTTAAATAAATACACTCAAAAAAATTAATCAGCCAGCTAGGGACAAGCATGTAGACTGGCAGACTCCATGCAAGGTTTCCCTATTAGAGTTCTGCTTTTTTTCTACCATGCTGTTCGTATTTGCAGCAAGGAAGCAAAATTTCCACATGCAATATATAAACTGCTAAAAAAAAAAACAAAAAAAAACAAAAAAAAAAAAAAAAAAAAAAAAAAAAAAAAAAAAAAAAAAAACACAAAAAAACACAAAAAAAAACAAAAAAAAACAAAAAAAAACAAAAAAAAACAAAAAAAAACTTATCACATTTTAATAACATAATGGAAAGCAGATAAAACAGACCAACTCCTTGCAAAGCAGCAGTGATATTAATGGCTGTGCAAATCTTATACTGCCAAGCCATTAAAAGTGAGGTCAGAAAAGAAAGGTACCAAAGCTCCCTTTCCCATTCCATTTGAACTGGTTGTCCACAATAGAAACAAACATTTCCTGTGACATTAAGTTGTCATCAGCTTCTGTGATTCCCAGTTCACTCAGCCTTTTCTTGTGCATCTGGCTCTTCTTTGCAGAAGTGGCACCAAGTTCATTTGCAATTTTGTAATTGCTTTCAGCTTGCTCAGCAATCACAGCTTGCTCATTACGCTCCAAATCAGCGGTTATACATTTAGGTAGCTCTTCATGCCTGAGGGCCTCTACACAGGCACCCTCACTGCCTGGGTGAGCCCGTGTATTCCCTAAGTCAGAAAACAATGAGAATGTTATCACTGATCATGCAAAACAGCCTTAGAATTTCCTCTCCTCCCTCACCCCCTTAACGTTTTCTTCTCATCCCATACCCTTTTTGGAAACTATATAGTGACAGGCATATATTCCAAATACAGCTTATGATGGTTAAGGAAAAGGGTTTTTTAATCATGAGATGACTTTAACGGGCCAATTGATAGTGAACCACATTAAAGAAAACTATTGTGCACTCAAGAGTCTTTCTAACAAAGACATAACATGGGGAATACAGATGTCACATTTTACATGTTGCAGGGAACAACTTCTGCACTGGCAAACTGGGGAAAACAAAGTATGTTTCAGCTCTGGGACACAAAGGGAATGACCTGGAACCAGAAAACCCATATAAGCTGACCCTCGTATCTAATTTCTTGCTGATCCCTCTGCTATATGATCCAACGAGGCCACCAGCCACCCAGGCTCTGCCTACTCAGGGGCAAAGTTATTTAAGGGATTTAAATCAGAAGTGCAGATAAAGCATGGTCAGAAAACAGCATGGTGCACAGACGTCTACAGTATTTCTCTGTGTCAAGATCATAGTTCGGGAATCTCCAGTAATCTGAAAGTTATGAAGATCTATTCTGGCTAAATCAATCTAGACATTATTAGGAAATTTAAGAGACCTTCTTATGAATTACACAATCCAAACCCCAGACAAATATACCTTCTCTTTTTACTGCTGAAACATCCTTTACATCAGATGTGATTGTTGGTTTAACCAGGACCACTCCATACCCTTCATTATTATGAATCATGTTATTGACCATGGTTATCTTGGGGATGTCATAATTCTCATCTAGGAAGTTCTACAGCAAAGAAAGGAACCCAAGGTGTTACATGCAGTAAAAGGAATGCAAATTTCTGCAGTTTTAGTCAGATTTAGATGCCCAGGCAAACAACAAGCACCACCGTCATATGTGACAGATACGAGTTCTGCGCATAAGGACAGGAAGTCTACAAGGCAACCTAAACACAAGTCATTTCCATCAACCCTAGCAACTATGGGCTTTTATAAGCACAGTCTGCCTTGAACTGACCTTTATAAGGATTCCCTCCTTGCAGTGGTGTATGCCGTTGTCTAACAGGGTGCATGTACTACCTGGATAAATTTCCACACCAGCACCCTGCAAGATAAAGTTGTTGGCAGTTCAGGCACACTTCCAACCTAATATGACAACTCCACTGGGGATCTTCATGCTTGCACAACATAAAATCATGTTACCACTCCAGCTTCAGGGCTTTGTTAGCTAGCTCCGTGAGCGCACGCCCGAGGCTGAAGGCCCTCTGGACAACACTGTTGCCACCACTCAGCACCATTGCTGATGAAGAGCGGCTGCACAGCCTTGCAGCATTTGCTGGCTCTTTTGTCATCCATCTAAGCACTCAAAGCCCCATCTTTCTTCAAAACGTTCTGTCAGAGTTCAAATTTGTGTTTATCAGTCTTCTGTAAGGACCACTGTGCAAGATGTTCAAAAAGGGCAGTTCATTTGCTGAACAGATACACAATTTAATGAAAAATAATATGGGCAGAAAAAAAATTTTCAAGGTATTGCAAGACAGGAAACCATCCAACAACTATTATGTCACAGATGTCACTTGCTACTTTGCAATTCTCATACAGCATCACCCACAAGTCAGCCTGAGATACTCCAATATAAGATACTCACATTGGAGTCTTAGAGTGTGATTCCAGGGATCTTTTCAAGTCAGAATGTATCTGTCAAGCAAATTTCTAAAGGTTCTCTCTCCCCTTTACTGACTGTATCACTTCCTAGCAGCAGTCTTTGTTTTACTTCAGGAATGAAGACAGAGTTAAGACCTTGTTCCTACCTTAGCACCATACAGATCTGATTTTTTCATTACCAGCTCGGCTGCTGTCCGCACTGTTATACCTGTGGTCTCACACTGCAGTACGCAGTTCTCCAGGGTGGTTTTGCCATGGTGAACATCTGCATACACAGACAACCAGTACTGTTAACTGAGTCAGCTATGCAGAGGCAAACTTTTCCTACAGATAGATGAACTTAGAGCATTTTTACAGTGTGGAAAATACCTGTTTTAATTTTATCCACTTTAACTTGATTTATTTTACTGATTCCGTTAGAATATTTTGGACACATACTATTTTTCTAGTACAAACAGGAATGATACTGCAAAGGAGCACTAGCTGGATTTGTCTTAAGGCTCTTCTTCCTGAGGATAAGGGAGACTGTTTAAGTGACAACTTCTTTATATCCCTAAGAGACTTTTGCTCTAAGATTAAATACCCATATATAGCTGTTAATATTTTTAACAAATCTTGAACAAAATGTCTCTTGCACATTAATTAGCACTTGCTACAAGGCCAGAATGCTGTGGCAATAAACTCACTAGAAACAGCTTTATTTGGACCTCAGGTTGACCGTGCTACCAGCAATCAATCATCTATGCTGCCTGAGGAATGGGTAGCCGGATGGTTCAGCTGAAGCTGAATATTGCCAAGGGAGTTCTTTTGTAAGGAGAAATTTCCTTTTGCAGGCAGTTTGGAATAGGCTCTGCAGCAGAGTCCAGTAGCCTCAGCAGCAGAAAAACTAGGTCAAATAGTCTTATCCAAGTAAGAATTTAGCTTGAGAGCCACAACAGCTTGAAAGTACACAGGGAAGTTATTTTGATCTCCAGATTATAAGGCGTTAAAAATAAATTTTAAAAAGTCAAGCCTTGATATTTTACCTTTACAGTTCCCCTCCACTATATTTTGGTAAACTCTAATACTGAATTCCAGCTTTAATTCTATCAGTAAGTTATGAAAGCTTCACAAAAAGGTCAAAGGGCTTTTACTACTTACTTAAAACCCCCTCCACAGCATCATGCTGGACTAGCTTCAGATTGGAGATCTTTATATCAGCTCCTGTACAGTCAACAAAGTTGTCTCCTTTCCCTCGCTTTTCTATCACGATGTCATCTGGCAAACCATAGCCTTAAAGCAGAGGACAAGTTTAAGAAAAACAGGCAACAGTTAGATGCTTAGTAGGGGCACACGAGTTCCCTAGGACAGGGCAGAGGCTCCAAAGGGACAAGGAAGCATTCGGCACCACCGGGCAGGAAAGTGGGAGCACTTGCACTTCACGCTGTTAATAGGATTCACTCAGCTTCCATGTATAAATGGAACTTGGGTCAAAAATAATGTGTCCCTCTTACATGGGCTTCCAGATTAATAACAAACTTGCACAAGCATATGCCAACACTGATTTAGGAAGCCATCCACACTTGTCAGCATTCAACCACTTATAGCAAAATTTATGAGCATGTAGAGCTGTTATTGCTTGTCACAGACAAGAATCATGATAAGAAAGGCAATAATGCAATGTCTACTAAAGCAGCATGACTCCTATCATTTTCTGAAAACGCACATGAACTCAGCTAAGAAATGCCTGAGCAGGGTAACGGGTAACCAAGTACATAAATAAAACAAGTACATAAACACTCCTATGTGCAAGAAAAGTAAAAAAAAAAAAAAAAAAAAGCTTTTGAAAAAGAGTTGACAAAGTTTTTAAAGACAGCAGATTTAAAGTCATTATGTGACTGATACTTCAGCATGCTATACTATCTAGAAATCTTTTTCCACCGCTGCTGATTTATGGTCACCCCCAGGGAGTCTGCAAGGGGCAATTTATTGCTGGTAGGTAATAGGAGAGCACAGTGGGACAGCAAGTGGCAGATCCAGCTCAACTGCAGAGTGCTGCAGAAATGGAGGTTATTATGCAAGGCAAAGGCTTTAGGAATAACTGTCTTACAGGCTACCTGGAGATCCTGTAACCACTCTGCTAGCTTGCTTAATATTCAACACCTCAGCAGCAGCTGTAGCAGGAAGCGGGTGACAAGCACAACTCTCATGGGGTGCTCAGCACACAGCCTGGTCAGGCCCTCAGACCTTCCTGAGCACTAAGAGACCCCATAGGGGCTAAAGGCAGCGGCCATGCAGTAAAAATCATCACTGCTACTAAACAGGTTGATGACAGGTTCGCAAGTCAGTGTATAAACAGAAGAGAAGTTCTGGGGTGTCTTTGCTAAACTACTTTCATCAAGTGCTAAACCCTTACCATGATTTTCCTGGGCTTAAACCTTACTTAGTTCTAAGTTATTTATCCCTGACTTGCTAATCCTCATACTTTCAACCTTAATACTGACTTGCACAGTGAATGGAAAGTATTAAAGCTCTACTAAGCAGAGTGACATGACACCTTTGATGAGTCACCCCTTCATCCCAAGAAAGCTACCTAAACAGCCTCTGTTCAGATTAGTGCCGGCAAAGTTTCCCTTGATGCTCCTACTTCAAACGTTTTCAGCTGCTACGACCGCTATAAAAATTTCTCTAAGAAAAGTCCATATAAAGAGATTAAATGCCCTGATTTAAGTTCATTATTCGAGTGGCTCCTACTAAAGATACTTATTTATATTCTCTGCTCTTTAAAAATAGAGCAGCTCATCCTTTAATAGCTGTGCTCCTTCGCCACTGGTATTACTGCTTCTGCAAAGCTAGAAAAGCAGTTGCCACAAACACCACTCAGCAGCACTTCACAACAGCACTATTCTCACAGAGAAATAAAGCAGTCTGAAGTCCTGCACCATTCATATCTGTATAAGTAAAACATACAAAAGAAGGCTGACAAAGTGATGCTCACAGTACAGAAAGGACAAGAAAAATATAGCCCAGAACAGCAGGAAATTAAACTCCTGGCCATCTTCCCATTAAGAAAAATTGACAAGATGAAGGTGAAAAAATACAGCTAAAGTGTCGGAACAGCTGCACTGTGCCCACAGTGATATATGGCCTATTATACTGCAAGCTGTAATCTTCACTTGAAACTGTTCGGTAAACTGTGCACAGGGAACATGCCTAAAGCTGAGCAATTACCAGAATTTAAGAAATGTGGGAAGATAGCAATGTATCCTAAACAAAGCACATGCATTTCTTTTTAGAACCCAAGCACACAGAACTATTTTAAGAGACAGAATCAGTTACATATGTGGTTTCTACATAATAAATGCAGATGTCAAATCATTAGGACCCTCTGTGCTCACGCACTTCACGTAACAACACAAATCCACGCTGGCAGCCCCTCCACACATAGATGACATGCAATAAGTGTCATAAAATTCCAGTAGCACTTGGCCTTTTGCATTCTGTATTCACCAGCACCATGGTGGCATCCAATCTGAAAGTATTCCTTGGAAGGAAATTAAGGCAAGCAAAACAGAACCAGAAGAACATCTCCCATATACTCTTAAGCTACTGGCTCTAATAACTAAAACCCTCACAAATGTCCCTGAGTGACTTATGTGCTTGCTATCACAAAAAAAAAAAAAAAAAAAAAAAAAAAAAAAAAAAAAAAAAAAAAAAAAAAAGAACAAAAACAAAACCAGACACAAACACCACCAAACACTTTCTGCACTTTCTGCAAAGCTAGTTTGTTTTAGAACATATATTTTACACATTTTTAATATTTATGTTAGAAAGCTCCTACCTTCTAGTTCAATTGAATCAGCAATGCAGAACACACCATCTACAACATAACGACCGGGGCAGATGATGACAGTGTCTCCTTCATAGCAGGCATTTACAGCTACCAGTGGATCACTGTGAAACTATAAAAGACAAACAACAACTCCTGAAAACTGTTAGAAGCATAGCTTATATTTATGTCTTAGAGATTCTTTTCAGTTCAATGTTGCTGCTTTTGCTTAAAAGAAATCCTTTTTAAAGGCACCAATAACCATTTCTACATTGAATTCAGGAATTATAGTACACTCTCCGGACATAATCAGCCTTAAAACATTATTTGATGTTTATGTCTGCTCCCCCATGAGAAAATTGGGGCAGAGAGCCAGACTGAAAAGCAGATGTACAGGAAAGATGACCTCAACATGCCTGGGTTCCAGGTGAATGTTTGATTGCGCTCAGGTGACTTGCCCTGAATTACCAGAGAAATGCATGACAGAAGGAAAACAAAAGCAAAACCACAAAAAAATCAGCAATCAGGTTTGAGATGGTCTAAAAACTGACCTAACCCTTTGCTCCAAAATCAAATTCAGATGCTGCAGTGGCAGATACAAGGTCTGCACGGTCCTTTTCTTATAAAAGGCTTCAGCACCTAAAGAGGTACTGACATCCCTCACAAATATCATTAGGGAATTCTGTTTTGAAAGACAACAGATAGTACAGAAGAAACCTGTATGTTCATAGCTCCCCAGGAATTTTCAGGTTACACATAATAAAAGAATGTTTCAATTGTCAACTCAATTTGATTTATAGTCCCCCCCCAAAAATCAATCCGAATCCTTCCTTCTGGCATAGTTTGGCCCATCTGTAATTCGTAAGCTTGACAAGAACACAGCAAGCAATTTCATTTGGCCTGAAGGAATCCAGAGCAATCCAACAATCATCATTACGAGAATCAGATCAAAAGATGCAGACAGATATCTTAAAATTAAGTAAAAAGTATTATAAAGAATATATATATATATATTTAAAAGATATTATCTCCGCATGTTTCATTACAGAATATTTACATTCTGAAGATTTATTTTATTATTGCCTATGTACAGAAAGGGAACAGCTTGTATTGGGTATTTGGAAGACAAATGTATCCAAAAAATGTATACCTTCCAATCTTTCCACTTACCATTTAAATTAACAGCATTGCTTTTGGACTCTAAATTTACTAATTAACAAAAATCAATATTATATGAATGTAGCATCTAGTAGCATGATAAAGTTACTTTTGTCCTTGAAACAATGTGGAAGAGTATTAGGTGACAGACAACAACTGTTACTGTACCTGTATTTCTAGTTCTTCACCATAAGACTCAGGACACAGTTTATCCCTTATCAAGGACTGTAACAGACTTGCCATCATGGCCGAGGACACAACATGAGTGATCTTGGTACCCATTGGTCTCATTCCTTTAGCCTGGAGACCACTGTATTTTTGGTAACCAAACACATACCTAGAACAAGAGCAACAAAACCATCAGTTCTTTCTTTAGGAAAGAACATTTTTGCACATATTTTCCTTTATGGTCTCTCCTCATTACACAAACCCATTAAGTACCTCAAAAGAGGATTCTCAATTAATTTTAGCTTTTGTTTTAAGTGCTCTATCTTCTCATATAGTTTTAGTCCTTCCACCATTGAAACGTTTTCTACTTCTGAGTCTGAATCACTGCTTGACATGCTGCTCCGCAAGTCTAAAAACTTCCTGTAGAGCTCCTCACACTGAGACAGCAAGTTCTGGTAATCAGCCACAAGCCCGGAGGGAACACGATGCTCAAGGATGTCGTAGTGCCTGCAATTCAGAGCAAGGAGTCAGCACTTCTCAAATTCACAAGCTGAAAGCATTGAATAGAAACCCCTAGAGAGTCTAAGGAGCTTTGGATCAAAACGTCAGCCAAAATTGTCTGTAGTCTCTAGCAACACCGTTCAACCTTTTTGAAAACAGCAAAACCAAAAAAACTGAACAGACACACATAAACACACCACTTTCTCTCTAAACAGTTCCCCATCCACATTGAAAGACAACAAAATGATGAAAAACTTATTTTAAAAAACACGAGTATAACTACAAAAAGTGAGATTTAGCAGTTAAACAGACAAAAATAATCTATTCTTAAGCATGTATTAGAAAAAAAGGCAATTATGTTCTAATTAAAAGAAAAAAATATAAAGTGAAGTCTCCACTAGCAACAATCTAAACTACCTGGTCAAAACAATGGAATTATTCAATATAATGAATGAGAAAGATAGTATCAGGACTAGATGAAGAGGTGAGCACTGCATAGTGTATTTTGCACCATCCCAAGAGGGACATACAAAGGAAATTGCAGGGCAGAAGATTCCAACCTGAAGTTGCATTGCCAAAGTCAGAAAAATTAAGACATCTGCTAGACCGTGCCAAGAACTCCAAGGCCAATCATGCAGCACCAATCAAGGTCGCTACAAAAAAGCTGGACGATAATTAACAGTACAAATAAAACAAGACTGAAATAACTACCACCACCAAATTTTGTAGGAAAGCAATCGAATGCAACATGAAGAGGTCTGCTCAGGACACTAAAAGAAGTATCATCTAAGATATTCTCTCCACTTTCAGAGGTTCTTCACAGGATGCGCTTACAAGATGCTATGAAGAGCAATACAGTCTGGAGTGAGAGCAGTAAACATTTACGCAGTTGTGATAAACAAGGTATACAAAGTCAGAAAAGCCTCACAAAATTTTGGCAATGAGGTTGTTAGAGGCAATAGTAAGTGAATTCAGGATGACTAAGAGCAAAATAATTCATAGAAATATAGAAGTATAAAATACTCAAAGGATAGTGGATGTTGTATGCAATTCAGCCCTGAAATATATAGTCCTTTTAGGGCTTGTCACTGCGAAAGTGCATTAAACTTTTTTCCCCAAGCTTTGGTGAAATGGTTCATACAGTTTTATGTGCCTCAACAGACTAGTACGAGCTGATGTGCAGCGTAAGGATGCTATCTGTTCCAATCAAAACAGTGCTCACCAGAGACCTGAAAAGCTTAAAGCATCATGTGTTTCCATACATTGGAGATGAATGTTATCTATGAGTTGTCATGTCAGTGCATAGATCACAACACAGGATAGCACCAACATCATCATAGTTTAGAGCACAGGCTTTACATCAAACCTGGGAGAATGAGAAAGGAAAACATTTATTTTTTGCTTGAAGACTTTTAACTATTTTGGATCCTCACTAAGCAAAGTTTCTACTCTGATGTAAGGCCACATGCTACCTTAAAAAAAAATAAACTCAGTATCTCTTGACGCATGATTACAGAATAGCCATTTGCTAGGAACATTGAAGTATAAACACCTCCCAAACGCATGAATTCTATATGAACCTTCCCCCTTATTTGCATGATCTCAGGAAAAAGCCCAAGCATATCAGATCTCTTGTTTGAAAGGAAGGCCCATAGTCATCTTTACTGTGTTTGTAATGATACTACTTCCATTTGTAAAGCACCTGGAGATTTAACGCTATATTCTAAGTGGCAAGTAGGAGTTAAATATTCATTAATGCAATTCTCCAGCATCATAGCAGCATCAGACCTGTGTATGAATGACACAAGCTTTTGGATACTCACAGTAAGTTATAATACGCAAGGAACAGGGATTGAACAATAGCTTTAAAGGAAAACATAATAAAAACAGGTATGGTGTCAAATCTTCAGAATAATTTCCAGTGGGAATTGCTTTTCAATTCTTCGCTCCAGGCATATTTTATGGTGCACTGTAGTTATTTAGTGCCCTCAAAATATAACCAAATTGCTTCCTTGGGCACCATATCAGTTCGTATGGCTGGATGGCATTACAAACCCTTCTTTGGAAAACTTGATGCCAACTAATCCCACTGTGAAAAGAAACACATACCTTCCTCCCTCCTCTGTTTGTTTTCTCAAGAAAAAACTTGAGAAAAAAAAAAAAAAAATTCTGCTCGTTCTTATTCTCGTTCTTATTCTATGCCAAAAGGTATCAGAGCATCCCACGGCAGCCTTAGTATTGCTTGGGCTTGCAGGGCGCTCGTCCGCAAGCTGAGGTTATAGCTGGATCTGGAGCGCCATCTGATGGAAGGTTAAGGATTAAAAGGAAAACCAGGTGGATTCAGAAACAAAGCAGCAACCTCAGCTGCCCTCTCTCTGCACACAATTCAGAGTGTCAGACAGCAATTGCTGCTAGAACAGACTGGCTTTGATTTACTAATAAAGGGCCTTCTTTGAAATTTCTCAGTTACTATTTTCACATCACCTTTACCTGTGGTTTTACCTAGTGAAGTGGTTGCACTTACAATCTCAGTCGAGGTTCAACACATCGCACAAAGTAATCAAAATCATCCTCCTCTTCCTCATCCCAAGTCCTCCAGATGCACTTGTAGAAGAACCTTTTGAAACAAAGTAAACATTTAAACACACACTGGGGAGGCCACAGTTATCTGAGCAGAAACAGAACTTGAAACACAAATATAATCACAAGAATTGAGCTCAAAATATCACTTCCTATTCAATTCCATGTCACTGTCTTATAGACTGCTTAGTACACAAAAAGCTATCTTTCTCATGAACTATTTAACTAGATATAGTTTTATCTTTTTAAGTTTCACAATTTGTCACAGTCTGAGTGTCCCTGACTTTCATTAGAACACACTAAACAGCTAAAAGTTTGTTTTGAAAACAAGACTTACACTCTGGAGACACCAGAGATGCAGATACTTTTTGGGTTTGGTCATTCATCCTTTGCTAAGGAAGGGAGTCCGATGCAATTTTATCATAGTCATCTTGCAAGCTTCAGTCTCCACTACAGAGCAATGCTGAACACAACATGAAGCCTCCTAACAGAACGGGACTTCTTCTCCCTGTCTCTTGCTGCACCCGCTGCTTCAGGAACACTGCCCACATTGCAGATGGCAGGTCTTCCTCCTGCTTTAGTTTATCACTCCGGTCCTGCTGCTCATTTGTGAGCAGTATTCAAGTAGTGCATAGTACACAAGCAAGGGGAGAGTGGTAGAGATGATGGAGAAAAGAACAGGGTAAGATGTGAACAGACATCTGAAGAATGAACATATTTAGGGAAGGAAGCAAAGCATAGGAAAAGAAAGGAATTAAACAAAAGGGTGAAAAAATCCAATAGTTTATAGAAAAGAACACTGCACCAGAGCCTGCAAGGTGATACAGCCCAAGCTGGGGTATGGGACAAGGGAGGGAAAGAAATGACCACTTATTGTTTCCCTTTTGACACCAAAAGCAGCATGACGATAAGCTCCAAGAAGGTCCATCTACTGCCTAACTGATTACCTGGGGGTGACCAGTCCTTGGAGCCCTCATGGTAGGAGGCAGCAGATCTGCTTCGGAAAGCTGGGCCTGCCTGGCTTCCAGCATGACCACAAGAGCTCACCGAAAAGGGCACCAAACACATCTTCCCAGAATGCAGAAAAGTTTTTGTTTGTGACAAAAATTAAACCTTGAGCATTTCCTACCTGATGTGCTCTATGGCTAGCGCCGTCTGGTCAAACTCTCCCGACTCATCGTACACAACCCACAGCTCCTGCAGGGGTATCTGATGCTCCTTGACCTCCAGGAGCTCCAGCACGCTCTCCGAGGTGAAGGTGCTCACCCGCGACTCGCACAGGAGTGGCTCGCCGCAGCGCACGACAGCCTTCAGAGCCGAGCACTCCACGTCAACCACCTGTTGGAACAGGCACCTCTGCACAGACCCTTGGGCACAGCTGAGGAGGCTGAAACGGTGCATTCAGCCCACGGGCATTATTGGGAGAACAGCTGCCCCCCGCAAACCAACGCACTCTACACAGTGCAGCAAACTAATCAACTGAAGTGATAACCCCCAGATTAAGCTGCTCACACCCACACGTGCAGGACCCTTTCCACATTGCAAACATTGCTCAAGTCCATCATAATACCCAAAACAAAAGATATTCCCCTATTCTATTTTTTTTTGTTGCTATTTGTTTTTAAATGGGCAAAAGCAGTATCACAAGACTCAATCAAATAAATTCTTACAGTTACAATGTACTCCTCTGAGGCTCATTTTCCAGAGTACTCACAAGCAACCCAACACCATTCATTTTCGGGTTTGTATCCCAGAGAAAAATATAATTTATCTGCTCACTAACAATGCTATAATTCAGTAGCAAAAGCATTTTTTAAACAGCAAACAGGTGAATTCCAAGACTAAGCAATGAAACAAAGACAAAAATAGATGATCTACTTGGTGCAACTTCAGGAAACCAAGCACTATGTGTCACAGCCTTGAATAGCTGTTTTGAGCAATGGTGCCTCACTGGAATAGCAGACTCTTGTGCATGTTGGTATCAGATCATGAGCTCCAAGCTCACACTTTGAGGTGAAGGAAAAGCACTGGGGTATAAGACACTGGGTGTTTCAAAACAAGGCTGCCTTTAAAGAGAGCTCTATTGCACTAGACATCACTGGCAACAAGATAGGAAAAGGATACTATTTTCTACTAGCTTATAAACTTTTAAGATAACTAATCTGGCTGTTAACAGAGAGGTAAATAATGCCAACTGGAGACAAGTGGCTGCAAATGTGCATTCTGCTTACCTCAACCAGCACCTCGAACACACTAGTGCGCCAGATGGCCTGCCACCCTGATGGCTCCAGGACCTTCTCCAGGTACTCAGCTGTGAATTCTTTCACCTCAGAAGCTTTGCAGTCAGCTAAAAAGAAATTGAAGATAGCACATCTAATGCAATAAAAGAAAGTCTTCCATATTGTTGAAAACAACCAAGTTAGATCATTCCTCTATCATGTCCAAAACTGGACTGCATCCTGCTCTGCTCATGACTGCCAGCGCTGTTGCTGTCTCTCAGCACGGGGAGAACTGAGGGATGTCACTAGCTTTACACCTCTGCGAAGGAACAAGAGATCCAGCCTCAACCTCCCAGGGACTGAGGGCTTCTCAGTGCCTGTGGTGTTAAACAGATAAGGTGTGTCTCAACCTACACAGTGTTCCTACACACAGAAAAAAAGTGTTAGTGAGACTACCTAAGACAAGGCACAGAATCCAGCATTTGCATCTCAGCCTGTCAGTCACTCAGATTTACTTATACTAAAGCCATTGGCTCCCTGTCCTTCAGCTAGAACAGCTCAAGTTATGGCAGAGTAATCTGACAAGTGATAGTCAGGACACTAGATCCTTTCTAGTCCCAATTATTATCTGGATCTTGCAGAAACATATAGAATTGCATCTATTTAAACTGGACCATATTAAAAGTCACTACAAGAAACATGGGTATGTGTTTTTTCTTACCAAGAAATTACTTACCCAAAATGTAATCCTGGTAAGCTTTAAACCTCTCATAAAACAAAAGATTATCAGTTTGAAAAATATCTGGAAAAAGCACATTGCCATCTGGCACAGTCCTTCCTAAAGCGGTTCCTGGCTTGTCACGACTCCCATAGTCACTGCAGGCATCGTCATCTTCCTGGGGCACACCTGGGGGAAGACAACCCCACAAGGAGTCAGTTCAACTCGATCATCACTCACTTCTCGCTTCCCAAAGGATTTCCACTCAGTACAAGATCCTCACATGCCCTGGGGAAGGGGCTGCTGCCATTTGGCTGCTCACTCTCTCCTCCAGGGGATTCAACCTCGTTCCAAAACGGACTCTCTGCAGTTGTTGCCAACACACCGAACAGCCGCTCCGGGACTACTGCGTGAGCTACGAGGGCCCCGCACCCCCCGGAGCCTCTGCCGCGAGCCACCCGCCCGCACCTCTCGGGGAAGGGCGCCCCTACCCGGGCCGAGCTGCTCCTGCGGGTCGGCGCGCTCCTGCTCGCGCTCCTGCTCGCGCTCCTGCTCGCGCTCCTGCTCGCGCTCCTGCTCGCGCTCCTGCTCGCGCTCCTGCTCGCGGTGCCCCGCACCGTCCATGCTGCACACCCGCCCGCCGCGCCCGCCGCGCCGATTTCAAACTTTCCCGGGAGTCGGCCCCGCACTGCGTCAGCGACAAGCGCAGCCCTGATTGGCCAGACGCCGCGGCGGGCGCTGCGGAGCCCAATAGGCGGCGCGGGGCCGTGGCGCCCGTTGCAAGGCGAGGCCCGAGGCCCCGAACGTCCTGCGGCCTCCGCCGCTCATCTCCCGCTGTGGCCACGGGGGACGAAGGGCGGGCACCTCCCGAGAGCCCCGGAGATCAGCACGCTGGTGCGGCAGAGCTGAAGCGCTCCGGGAAGGGCAGCCCGACCTGAAATAAAGTTTTTGGAGAAGCCACCAAACAGAGAAAATGTCTTGGAGCAAAATGCACAGCGAGGCCCAAGGCAGTGTCAGACTTTGGCCATTTTCATCCACAATCTCAAAGTAACGTTGTGGCAAATGCCACTATGTGAGCGGGTATGAGGTGACCTGGGTAGCTGAGGGGACCAGGGCAGTTACAGAACTTGGGGGCAGGCAGGAACGAAGGAGAGAAACAGCTTTTCCTGAGAAGCTCCCGCAGCAGCACGGGGCAGCAGGCAGGGTGGCGAACATGGGCCTCGCTCCTGTAAGCACTGATGGTGATGCCAACGCCACCACACAGCACTGCCCCTGCAGGCAGAGCCCGATGCCACCCCGCAGCATCGTCCCTGCAGACAGAGCCCGATGTCACCCTGCAGCATCACCCCTGCAGACAGAGCCCGATGTCACCCTGCAGCATCGCCCCTGCAGACAGAGCCCCGATGCCGCCCTGCAGCATCACCCCTGCAGACAGAGCCCGATGTCACCCTGCAGCATCGCCCCTGCAGACAGAGCCCGATGTCACCCTGCAGCATCGTCCCTGCAGACAGAGCCCCGATGCCGCCCTGCAGCATCGTCCCTGCAGACAGAGCCCGATGTCACCCTGCAGCATCACCCCTGCAGACAGAGCCCGATGCCACCCCGCAACATCGTCCCTGCAGACAGAGCCCGATGTCACCCTGCAGCATCACCCCTGCAGACAGAGCCCGATGCCGCCCCGCAACATCGTCCCTGCAGACAGAGCCCGATGTCACCCTGCAGCATCGTCCCTGCAGACAGAGCCCCGATGCCGCCCTGCAGCATCGTCCCTGCAGACAG
>VZSV01000008.1:10182463-10199888 GCA_013398735.1 Nothocercus julius
GCGGGCAGCCCGTGCGCTGCGGCCGGGCCCTTCTCGGTGGGCGCCGCGGCGCTGCTGGCGGCGCTCATGGGGCTGCTGGTGCTGGCCACGGTGCTGGGCAATGCCCTGGTGGTGCTGGCGTTCGCGGTGGAGCGGGGCCTCCGCACCCAGGGCAACTTCTTCTTCCTGAACCTGGCCCTCGCCGACCTACTGGTGGGTGAGTGCCGCGGGCGGGGGGCGGCGGGCGCGGCGCCGCGCGCCTCACGGCCCCGCTCTGCCCGCAGGCGGCTTCTGCATCCCGCTCTACATCCCCTACGTGCTGACGGGAGAGTGGAGGCTCGGCCGGGGCCTGTGCAAGCTGTGGCTGGTGGTGGACTACCTGGTGTGCACCGCCTCCGTCTTCAACATCGTCCTCATCAGCTTCGACCGCTTCGTCTCCGTCACGCGGGCGGTAAGGCTGGCGCGAGGCTGAGCTGCGGGGCTGGGAGAGAGGGGAGCCCAGGGGCTGGAGCAGTTCCAAGAGGCTCCTAGGAGCAGCACAGGGTGCTGAGGGCACCCGGCTCCCACACAGGCTGCATGACAGCCCAGGAGTTACAGTCCTTCCCTTTGATCCTGGAAGGGTTTCCAGAAGCCAAAGGGTTTAGCAGACCTAAAACCATTTGCCCCTCACTTTCGCAATGGAAAGAGTTACCTTGTTGTAAGAAGAGGCACTTTGTCCATGCTGCAAGTAGGGCAAAGGGACCTGTGTGTATTTATGTCTCTATCAGCCATAAATGGTGCAGAAGTGTCAGAACAGTCATTATCATCCTTCAAAGGAAGGAAATGTTATTTCCCTTCAAGAGCTGCAGAAAGGGCTAGAGCCCTGGTCATGCAGCACATCAGCCAAAGGAGAATTAGAAGGGACTTCTCACAATCCAAAACTAAGCTTCTCACCTAGCTCATATAACCTCTAAGTACTTTAGATCACATTGAAATAACATGTTTTAGCTGCTAATAAAAGTTCTACACACCATTCCTGGTTATTCTTCACACCCCTGTTCTGCCTACATTTCTTGTAAGCATTTATTTTATTCTGTACAAATCACCCTAAGAAGCAGTAAGAAGTTTTATCAACCAGTAGCAGATAGAGGCTGTGAGATCACTTAGGCAGTTTCTATGCAACACCTGTTTTAACAAATTCTTTTTCAAGAGGGAGAAATGACCAGATTAATTCTTAAACTTCATTTAATGCTTTTATTTTCTAGGTACTGTATTAGCCACAAATTTTATCTTCACAATCCAAACTCTTATGACTATACACATAGTACAAATATATAGATTTGATAATTTCAGAAACAGGGAAATTGGTTACTTGCTAGATGAAGTTCAGTCACTTTCAAACATTTCAAATGAATAAAACCTATTCCCAAACCAAGAGTACAGAAGCTGCCTATTGTGTTCAGGCAGTGTGAAAACAAAAGCGTATAGACTTCTAAATTACTCTCTACCTTAGTGAAAGCCTTTATTTTCCTACTGTCTTAATCATGAATCATTTTTCATGATTCAGAGAGAGAGGAGAGGGGAAGGAAAAAAAAAAAAAAAAAAAAAAAAAAAAAAAGGATTTCTCAGCTGCATGGGGAATTCTACCAGAACATTATTGGCTTTGTACATCACAATCTGCAAATTGAAATGAACCCTAAACACAAAATTGGGGTTGAGACTCATGTTCCAACAGGTCATGTAAGTTCATACCTAACACTGAACTAGCCCAGGTCCCTTTCTCAAATGAAAGATAGTATTTGTTGCTTCAGAAACACAAGTCCACAGTGTTTGCTGCTATAGAAAGACTGAATTCTGATTTGTTGAACAAGTACTGTCTAATAGACCAGGGAATCAGAAGGTGTTCAGTTGTGATTCTACTTAATTTTATTACTTACATAGCTCATTGACTCACAGCTACTCACAAATACCTCTAACTTTTTATACCTTAGATTCTCTACTTTATAAACAAGGGGATTTGATTACCCTCCCTGTATTTTGCAAACCACAACACTCCATCTATAAGTCTCAATTACAAATATGTGTTCAACAAACAATGAAACTGAAGAGATCATAAACAAAAATTATCTATATTTTTGGTGTTTTTCACATCTTAAGTTCTGCATTGTAAGCTGTTACAAAGTGGGAAGATTTTGCATGGGTATTCTGTGAATTCAGATTCCATTATAAAAGCTTAAGTCATGTATTTTAAATGAAATGTTAATTTTGAGAGGCCATTTTTTTTTTAAATATTCTGAAAACAGACAACCCGGCTAATGCTACAGAATATGTAAATGGTAACAACTAGTTCTAGGAACTGCAGTGGTATTTGCTTTGGGAAAGCCTTTGTTTTCTAGCTTTTAAGAGCTGATGAAAGTTCTCAATTGCCAATGTCTGTTGAAAATAGACATTGCAGAAACACCTTTTCTTTAGTGCTAGTACAGCTTAGTATAACCCTCAACCTCAAGCCAATATATTATTTTCAACTCTCAAAAATAAGGGGGGGGGGGCATATTCTAAGGTTCCCAGGGAGCTGTCTTTGACATACTACTAACATACATGACTTAACTTCTCCCTCTCAGGTGAATTACAGGGCTCAGAAAGGGATGACCAAAAGTACGATATTGAAGATGGTCACTGTATGGATTGCTGCTTTTCTTCTCTACGGTCCAGCCATCCTCAGCTGGGAGCACATTGCCCAAAAAAGCATCCTCCCTGAAAGAGAATGTCATGCAGAGTTTTTCTATAACTGGTATTTCTTAATGATTGCATCTACTATTGAATTCTTTACACCTTTCATTACTGTTACATATTTTAACGTAAGCATCTACCTCAACATCAGGAAGCGCACGTCCTTCAGAAGTGAAAGCCTACCACTTAGTCAAGAGGACTGCAAAATGAATTTCCAGGGGAAAAAAAGGAAACGGAGTATATTTTTTGTAAAACCTGCTAATACACACAAACATGAAAAGAGAGCAGACAGCCTTTCTCCCACTAAACCACAGGCTTTGAAGTTTAGCCTGCATAACCTTGATAATCAGTCATTAAATACAAATGTCAGTCAAGACCTTCCAGCACTTCAGGTGGATGTCAAGCCCAAACCACACAGAAACAGTTTATACAAAACCACAGAAAGCATATGCAACACCACAAGCAGAGGGGACATTGCTAACACTATGACAAATAAATTTAGACTTTCCCGGGATAAAAGAGTCGCAAAGTCATTAGCGATTATTGTCTGTGTGTTTGGTGTGTGCTGGGCTCCATACACACTCCTGATGATCATCAGAGCAGCTTGCCATGGGCAGTGTGTGCACTATTCACTTTACGAGACTTCGTTTTGGCTTCTGTGGGTGAATTCAGCCATTAATCCTGTTCTATATCCTCTGTGCCACGTCAGCTTTAGAAAAGCTTTTGTAAAACTCCTGTGTCCAGGAAAAGCCAAAATTCACCCTCATGTTTTGATGTGAATATATATACACACATACACAGACACATATATATATATATACACACACACACAAGTAAGGAAAAATACCACATTTCAAGGAAAAAAAAAAAACGCATCTTGCTTTCAGTGGGAGCGTAAACTGGCTCAGTGCTCACCTGCAACTAGCAAATGCAATAAGATCAAAGTACTTCAAGGGGATACTGGTAAGTGGATAGAGTTGTAGATATATTTCAAGACATTCCTAAATCTAACCATTCTCGTTGCTAGAGAAATCACAAGGAATTATGTCTATTATTTATCAAAGTTTTTGGGGGAAATTCTGCCAACAGTTGAAGTCTGATTACCAGAAAAAGTACCAAAAAGAACAGGGCAATCATGACAAAGTTAGATTTCATAAATCTATCAAATCTAACAGGTACAAATGTGTTTTTTTGCCCACCTACTAGATCTATCCATCCAGTAATGGATAGTTTAACAGACAATATTACTCCAAGTGTTTAAACTTTAAAATCAGACTCCACAAATAACATGACCCCAAGTCTGTTAAAATGCTCTTGCACCATAAATGACAAAAACAAACAAAAGAAAAACCATCACACACTACTTGGTTGCTTATTCTGTTTTCTACCCTTCTGCCTCTGCCACAAGAGATATTCACACAGCTAGGCCTTGACTGCTGTCTAGATCCATCCTACACAAAAAGTAATCATTTCAACATCAACAGCAAGAAATTTCTTCTCAGCCTCGCAAGCATCTTCTGTGGTTTGAGATGCTTCCCTTTGCTGGCAAGAGGGGTGAGAGCTATTGAACAGACATAGTTGTCCATCGCCACAGCCAAAATGCATGTTAATATAGTTGATCTTAGAATTTACATGTTATTTTGAAATTTACTACATAAAATTCCAATAAAAGTGATTCAGAGCTGTACAAGAGTCCTAACTGTGTAGCCTTAGCACATAGAGAATAGAAACACATTACGTCAAGCTAACACATTTGACAAGCTACCTTCTTCCACATGTCAAGATACTCAGCTTCATCTAACAGTGGCTCCTATGCTGAAAGGAGCAGGCCAATGGATCTTTCCATACTTCCCGACTTCTCTGGACATTCTGAACCAAGCACTCCTAGCTCAAACTAACATGTTTTAAACTGAAGTCATTGATCATCTTTGCTACGCACCTTTGAATTTTTTCAAGTTTATTTCCTTTCCTGTGACAATACCATGAGTGTAAGATACAGACAGGCCACAGATCTACAGAGTAGCAGAACAGCCACCTAATTGGTTGTGTACTCTTCAATTCTTTGAATTCACAGAATGAGATCTGCCTCTTCAAAACCAGCTGGTGAGCACTAAGCGCTAAGTTATTAGGCGCCCCCACCAATCTCCACCATTTCATCATCCAAAGTAGGATAATGTAACAGTGGTCCACTCAAGGAGTAAGGAAGTTCAAGTCAGTTTAGAAATTTAAGATGAGACACACATGAAATTAAGTCTTCAGTAATTAGGCTAGCTCAGTCTTCATACAAGCTGTCACTGACAATTGTTCTATTACTCCAGTTTCTAGACCTTTGTTGCCATTTGTCTAACACACACCTAAAATCTGGTAGGATTCTCCGTCACCGAGTACATCAGAAAAGCATTCTGAGGCATGAACATTCTTCCAAATACTGCTGAGAGGATGTATGTTAGTTTTGAGTGATTATACCTACACATTAGAACTAATAGCAGCCTCCGAGCTTGTGAATTAACTATGTCTTGCTTCTGTCCCTTCAAGGCATAAATCGCTTTGCTTTTAATCACAAGGTGGCACTAGGTTCAACACTGGCCTTTGAAAAGACAAGAAACAAAGGATGTTAATAGCAATTTTATTGTTTCACTGGTGCAAAATCATGATACCGAATAAACTTGTGTAATGCATTTTCCCCTAAATTTACAGTAATGAAGGTTATACATATTCTATATAGATTGCAATTTCTCTATCTGGAACAAAATTATCTTGATAAATATGCCCTGTGCACAATACTGGCCCTCACTGAGTGTCACAGAGCCTTAATATGCAAAATATAACTTCTGTTTTGAACATGGTAGTTTAAAATTCTCCAAACATGCATTAATATATTCTAGTTCTTAGGGAAAAATATTACACTTAGTCTTAACTTGCATTAAAAGAAAAGCACAAGCGGAATCTGACATACAATAATCCCAAAAACCTGATGCTCCGTAGAAGTCTGACAGTTTCACATGACAGTCACTGCCAGTTTAAAACTCTAGTGCGACCGAAGCAACAGTGAACAGACAGAAAAGAAATCAGAACTGGAAGAGCCCTATCATGTCACATGAATTCAAAGAGAATTTCAGTCATGCTAGCTGATGAAACCTGTAGTTGCTGGTCCAACCTTTTATATTTGTTAGGGTATTCAACACAAGTGTTTGAAGTGCCAGACTGAACACATGAACGTTAATTTAACTTGACATTTCTGAAAGGCACAATCTATGAATCTATCTTAAAAAAAACAGACGGTATGTAAACGAAAAAAAAACAAGTACAGTGTGTATCTTCTTTAAAGAACAAGACCTTCATAAATTGGCCCCTCAGATTCTGGTGATTCCCTCCTCAGACGCAAGTGCTCCAGTGTGTTGTGAAAATGTTTGTTAATTTGTTCTGTTTCTTCAGTAGACTCAAGGTTTGGGAGATCTTCTCTAATCTTCTGTATGAGCTGATTCAAAACCTGAATTGTCACCTACAGAAGATACATATACAGAACCAAAGTTGTCAACAAGACCACTGTACAAGCACACCAACATTTGTTAACAGACATGTCTCTAGCCACTGGTTCTAGTTCTCAGCAGGATGACTGGCAAGACTGTGCAGACAAACTGTTGAACTCTGCTTCCTCTGGTCCTCACAGGAGGCACAACACCCATTTCAGAAATTTTTGAAAGTGACCCTCATTCTCCCCCAAGTTAAGAGTTTAAGTTACTTACTAGCCAGACAGCTTTGCAACTAAACCATTCCTCTCCAACAATTCAATATATAAAAAACTTGGAACAAATAAGGCACTTTTCCCCGTGTACTGAATACCTTTTTTTTAGACAGTCAAGATCTCAACATCAGACTGACAATACAAGCTTTCCTAAGGAATGACTAGATCCCCAAGAATGGCACAGCTGTCTATGCTGCCAAATAAGAATTATATAAAACACCCTATTAAAACATGCTGTAGACCACCACTGTATCCAGAATTTATTCTTACAAGTCTGCCAAGTGTTTTGCAACTCAAAATTTGATTTTAATTGGTATCAGATAGCATCTCCTGCACTACAGCAACTGAATTGGCTTCCCGCTACAGTAGAGCTCTGAAGTCATTAGCAAATCCCAAGCGTCTCTTCAGAGATTCTCACCAGAGGGTGCATTAACATCTGGCTCCTGATCAAGTGAAGATGCGCATCTGTACTTGATCATGCAGGTTTTTTGTTTAACTCAACAAGTTGGCTACTTGTCACCTTATACACATTAGCTGAGAATTTCAGACGCAGACCTTAAACTGGTACGTGGGAAGTCCTGCTAATTTTGGGAAATTAAATCTTACACTAACCATTTGTGACCTTAAACAGTTATAACAGCTTCATACATACTAAGGTAAGGAAAATTATGTTCTTATAAAACTAGAAAGCTGTAAGATTCCAAGTATTACATGGCTCTGTTATAAATACTTCAGGTATCCAACTCTTACAATTTAAGTTCAGAACTAGATTAAAGAAAAAAGTATTAGCAAGCAATGAAATATGCAGTGCTTTTCTTTGAACTGACTGTCCATATTGCCAGAATTTGTGCCTCTCAAAAAGGACAGTAGAGCAAGCTGAATAGACATAATTAGGATATAAATGTGAAAGAAGGTCTTCAAGAAATGCTTTTCAGTTAGAAATGTTTTTTAGTTTTAGAGAAGATAGAGTATTTTTCACTCACCGCCTCGTTTTCTTTTTCATAAAAATAGATGTATCTATTCAGAATTTCTATGAAAAGCTGGACTTGCAGAGAAGGGTCCATGCATTGATTTGCTATCTTTAAAGCCTTTTTCAGGCATTCCATCACTCGTTTTCCCCCATGAAGCTAGAAGGAAGACAGACCAGGTTACAAGAAAGTAAAACAACCCTTGGGTCCACTATCACTTCCCGTGGTATGTATAGGGCATTTCCTGGCGATCTGCCCCAGAAACAGACTGCACAAAACTGCACAAACTGTATATAAGGCTATCATTAAAAGCTTACTGTTCCTGGCTCTTACCTGTTTGGCTAAGTTCTATGCTCAAATCAGGTAGTAACATAAGGCTTCAACAACTCTGATTATAAGTTCCATTTTTTTAATAATAGGTAGACAAGTGCACTGAAAAGCAGAGTTCACTGCTCTTTACAGATACAAACCACTTGTTTGAGAAGCCCTGCAGAGCATACGATTTGTTTTTGACTTCTGCAACTTCTACGTTGGATTTGAAGTACAAACACCGCTACCTTGCAGACATGTGCAAGATGCAGTTAGACAAGCAGACTGGACTTTGAAAGCCAAAGTTAAACTCGTTGACTGTTGCAAAAGCTTGCACAGTGTGTCTGCTTTTCAACTTGAGCTTTTCCACTTCTGTATTTACACAGCTTCTACAGCAGTGAGATCTGGAAGCTTCATACTAAAGTACATTCCAACCAAGCCTATGCTACAGTCATCAGCACTTCAGAAGGGAGGTCCTGCTGTGTTTGAGGTAGGGCACGTTATGCTGTTACGGCTTTAATCTTCTTACCTCTTCTCCATTCTTGTCGGTGTTTCGGCCTGACCAAAACAGATGGGCACAAGTGCTCACAGCCCGGCACTGGTCTGGCTTCTTAAGCAGCTTAGAGGCTGCCAGTGCACACTGAGTCCTCAACGGTTCATGGTTCTCCTCACTGAAGCACTTCATCCTTTCAAATGTCCCAATTATCAAGGTGATTGCAGCCAGCTGTGCTTTTGAATCACTGATTTCATCTTCATACAGAGAGAAGGCCTGCTCGAAGGAGGAGGTAAGAGTCTTAATCACCACTTTAAAGCAACATTAGAAAAAAAAAAAAAAAATGAACACAGCTGCTAGTGACAAAGTGCCTGCACTTTATATTCATTACATAATTCAGGCAGAAAAGGTTTCATACATTGTCAGAATCCCTTTCAAGACACAGACTGAAAAAAGCCTGCTAGAGGTATGTTTAGTTATAACCACTTAAGGAAAAACTAATCCTTACATGTTATCTGAAGAATGAAGTTTTCCTCATTCAGTATCTACTGAAATAAGTGACTAAGTAGCCAAAATAGTCCTTGAAATGGAGTTTGGTCTTGAAGAGACAAAAACTATACAGCAGAAGTTGTGTTAGGTCAGTGACCAGAGTGTTTGCACTGCTGCTGTATGGATGAAGAGCCTTGAAAAACCCACAAGACAATCCTAGACTGGGCATCTAATACAAGGTATGTAATTGTCAGGCTACTTTAGCCTCCAGAGCAGTACCACAATGCCAGCTGATACAAGACAGTGGAAAAAAGAGCCACAGGTTTATCAGAGACTCAGTTTAAGAGCGTGCATTGTAGCAGTATAGAGAAAAGATTATGACAACACCTGCAACCTGGATAACACAAAACATGAAATATATTGGTTAGACATCTGATGGAAGGGGTTCCTAGAGAAGTATTTGAAACCAGTAAAGCTTAAAACCAAACAAAACTATAGGTTAAGTGGGTTTTCAGAACATAATTTACAAGTTTCAATACAAAGATTTTATTAGCAAAGCCCTGCATAACAGATGTGAACACTACAAGTTTCAGAGAACTTTTGATACACTGCTTGCGGTCAACAAAAATCAGTCAGAGAAGAGGAGCTGGGAAAAGGTCTCAGAATAAAGGAATATTTTATGTTGAAAAAGCTACATTCCTCCAGTGAACAGACTATAGGAGTAGGAGGCAGCATTGCAACATACCACATGTTGTCAGACTGAGTATTCAGAACAGCCACAAGGGAACTTAAATTCCATAGTGGTCTGGGAAGCAAAAACAAAGATCAGGAGTTCCTACCCAGTAGCATTAGCTGTCAATCACTGCAGATTTTTTATCCCACTAGACAGTTGGCACTGAAAGCAGCCAGATTTAAGCTGCAAGAATGGCTACAGTGGTTGGACGTTCTTACCTGGGACATGAATTCATATGCCACGGTTTCATGATTCTCAAAACCAATCTCTCCCGCAGCCAGTGCTCCTTGAAGGAAGAGCCGGAGAGGCAGCTCTGCCAGTTCTGCTTTGATCAGAGCACTGATAGTCTGATGAGCAAACGAGAAGATCTTCTGGCACTTCTTTTCCCATTTGTCATCCTAGAGAAAAAAAGCCAAAACTTGAACACGACTACTGCTATAAGGAAACCCTATACTGTAGTAAAAGTTGTTAACATGCTCCAGTCTTGTATTTTGCACGCTGCCCCAGTCATTCACCAGGGCAGAAGTGGCTGGCCACAAGTGCCCTAGCAAGTTCTCTGCTGACTTCAGCAGTCTTCACAAAGTACTTCTACTTCCATTTATAAAAAGCTCACATCTGTTTTTCTCTATTAGCTCCTAGCAACCTTTTTCAGATGTCTACACCGAGCTGCAGTTACCAGAACCATGCCTAAACATAAATAACCAAGAACCTAACAAGTAGAGTGGCAAAACTAAGAATAAAATAAAAAATAATGAAAAAGAATTCAGTAATTTCTTGGGAGGATTAACCAGAGGAGTTTTGAACACTCACTCTAAAGGATTAAAAAAAAAACAGTTTTCTAATTTACTTCCTCACTATATATCACCACAATAAGGGGAAAACATATATTTAAGGTAACTTTCATCAGAAAACATTGCACTGCCCACAGGGAGCAGATTTCTTTTGCCGGGCCTGCATTGAAAGAGACATGTAATGGGCCAGCCTACATAGTAAAAAGGATTAGCCAATTTCTGTTTCACCATTCCTCAAGTGATAAAAGTCCTCCTCAGTTTAAGAATCCTTTACATACTAAGGAATAATCTGCTTTAAGACAAGTCAATCTCTTTCTTACTTAGTCATCAGGTCTTGCTATACTATTAGCGGTAGCAAAATCAAAGGCATTCCAGGAAACCAAAAAAGAAGCAAATAAGAGATAACTAGAACTCAACTCACCACTTTGGAGTTCTCCTTGTAACGGAAAGCAAGCTGATATGCTGCAAAAACCAACGGCGGCAACGTAAAACGAATACGCTGGTTCCCACCTGCACCAAAGTGTTTCCGAGCGGTGTTCAAGATCTAAAACAGAAGAGTTAATAGCTCAGAATTCTGGAGAAAGTAGTATGGCACTTGCAGCCATAACAATCCACGTTCTAAAGAACAGGGACAAAGACGAGTTAGTATCAGATCAATGGCAACGTATTTTAGGGACTACTTGGCTTAAATGCCTCTACAATCTGCAGCTTGGCCATTTATCTAAAATTGCCCCACAGCTGCTTCGTATGTAAACATTAGCAACATGAACAGTACTATGTTAACTACAGACTCAACCCCCTGCACCAGCCAGGATCTAAATTGCCTGGGCTTGCATTTAATAAAAATACCACCCAGTGTAGTGCTTAGGGTGCTATGCTGGTCTACCTCATGCTTGTCCCCCATTTCTGCAGTCCAAAATCATTGCAATTTCAAAGGTAAAAATGGAGAGTCAGACAGCTTCATTTCCCAGGCACACTGAGGATGTTCACACAGGACTCCCTATCCAAGCTTCTGAGCTGTTTGGTTTAAAGCAACAGTTTGGTTTAAGCAATCTACAACAGAATCCAAAGTCTCCAGTCTGCTTTTGAACCTGTGGAGTTCTGTACAACAGAGTACCCCTGTCCCTCTACCCTAAAACAGGTACTTGTCACTGCAGGGAGATCATTTGCAATTTTATAATAAAGCCATAAGAATGGATTAACCTCAGAAGACTACACAAAGCCTACACAAGCAAGCATGTTGCAGATTAGACTGCACAGAATGCATATTTTGATGCCAGTTTATCTTCAAATAGATCAGGAAAGGGGCACACCACCCATAAGGATTTCTGAATTTTGAACAGGAATAAGACTACTACTCCTTTTCTAGCCCACAGTACACTGTTTACACTACATTTCAAGGAAACATAACAAATTTCATAGAACAAATAGCATTCAACATATGGAACCTCAGTGATACTTATAGTTAACACCCTAGAATTAGTAGTGATGGCCCAGCTCCCAAATATATTCAATCCTTTTACAGTAAGTAATAAAAAACTGACACTTTGCATGGCATTATTTAGAAGCACTGAACCCATACCAGATACTGTTGGTCAGGGTCATCTGAACGCAAGAGATGAATAAATCTTCCCACAAGACTTTGCTCATCAGCAAAGTCCTCAGGATCAGGGTCTTCAGCAGGCTGATCTGGTTGATCCTGGATCAGGGTGGATACCAAATTCATGATAGCATCAACCTGTTAAAGAAAGGCAACATAAACTCAGTTTAAACTGGATCAGTATATATGAGCCTAGGTTATGAGCCATTATGAAAATCTTTATAAAAAAACATAGTGCTGACAGAGCATTAGAAGTTCATTAGCTGGTGATGTTTTAAAAATTAGTTGCTTCACTTCCCAAAGAAGGGCCCCCTTGGCACAGTGGGCACAAAATGGCTGTACAAAGGCAACTTTTATTTCAAAAGGCCAATCCAGACTCTTAAGGGTAACAGGCGTAGCTTTAGAGAAATTCCATGTCTCTGTTCAATGCCAAGAGAAAGAAAAATAGTCTCTGTGATGAGATTTGGCAAGATACACATGAAAAATATTTGAGGATAAGGGAGAGGAATTATCAAGGGAGATAAAGCTTGTGCTAGCAAGATGGAGGCAGGGGAAGTAAGAAACGCATAGCATATCCTCTATTACATTGTTTAGTGCTTGTTTTCAAGTCCTCAAACATTATTTAAGACATCTAGAATCACCACAGAAGTTACCTTCGGTCATACCTGTTCTTGGGACACGATTTCTGTGTTATAATCCAATACGTTGCTAAGCACGTAACAACTCATGCTCTTCCTGGATTCATAATCGAAGTACTCAAAGAGTGGGTGGAAGTGTTTTAGTTTCAGAACTGTCAGAATATTGTTGTAAGTATCAACAGGAATTTTCAAAAGTCTAGTCAGCTCCTTTGAAACAGCACTGCTTGTTGCAATACTAGACAAAAATATATGCAAAAAGAGTTATTAATTACTTGTTCATGCAGATTTAGAGTAAAAGCCTGCCTCAATACCAACTGATATATACTGTAAACCTAAGCTACTTGCTTCCAGAGAGCTGGAAATACGGTATCAAACAAATCACATCTTGCTTTCTGGGATGTGCGTACAGTTGCAGACACCAAGAGCAGAGACTGTAGCTGCCAAATCAGTAAAAGGAGAACTGCTTCATGCTCTAAGGAATGAATAATGACTACGCAGAGCTGGGCACATACATTGTGTATACATCTGTATAGCTACTCAGCAAGATTTATGCACAGATCAATGTCTAGGTTAGTCAGGCCCTTCCCACTGTCAGCTATCATGATCCCTTGTAGTTTAACCAAAGAGCAATAATCTCACATTTCACGACATTTTGCAAGGCAACAAGGAGACGTGCTTTACAGAAGACTAGTCAAGATTTTAAGGTCAGAATATTAACAACTACTCCAGGAAGAATGCAAGATGTGTTTACTTACTGCTCCAAATTAAGTTTATTGAATATTTCCACAGTTGTTTCCAACACCTTATCAACATAGTCAACACGATCCGGGTAGCATTTCATAGCCAAATTAATGAGGGAAACTTGCAAAGATACCACATCCTCTGAGGGCATATCTTGGCGAGACTGAAATTTAAGAAAGCACCAAGTTATTTTTCAAAAAACAGAACAAACCCATAATTTTTTGGGGGGGAGGGGAAAAAAAAAAAAAAAAAAAAAAAAAAGTTGCATGCAAAAATACCACACATACCTGTATAACAGTGGCAACCTGCTGCGAAAAGATGTCAAAAAGTTTGATATCTGCTGGGATGCCTGGTCCATCTTCACGATGTGCAAATAAAGCTAACCTAGTAATGGGGAAAGCAGAGCTCAGTCAGCATAGCTTTACTCCCCAGATACCAGTCATTAAACCAGCAGGAAAAAGAAGATTTTGCCCCAATACCCATATTTAATGTTAGCAGTTTTCAACAGAACCTCCATGAGAAACAGGATCTTTTGGGAGAACTGGCATGAAGCTGGTGATGAACTATAAGTACTTTCTACTAGCTTCTTGCTCTTTTATGAAAGGCACACGTTATGTTCTCTGATTAAAATCAAAGGATAAACTACCCTAGCTATTTGATTAGCCATTAATATATTCAAGTTCATACAATATACCTATGACTGATATGGCTGTCAGAACAGAACACAATTGCTGCTTTTGCTCTGAAACATGAAATTCGAACCTAAATAGCTTGTAAGCAGATTAAGTTAGGAAACAAATTTCATCAGTCCTTGAAGCAGAATCCAGACAGCAGGAACTATTGAAAAAAAATAGCAATCATTCTTCAGTTTAAGTTACAGTGACAGAGAAACAGTGAAGTTAAACAGTATGAAAAAAAAAAAACAAAAAAAAAAATCAGAGCTTCCAACACTAGAAAGGTATCACCTGCTTTGTGCAGCCAATTTCCACCCCCTTGGTCACTCACCTATCAATTAAAGCAATTATTATATTTTTCACATTCACATTTTGGTGCAGCTCAGCACAGGCTCTGAGAAACGGGTTCAGGGTTTGGAGATGAAATTCATCTGGGAAAACCTAAAGTTTTAGATCAATAGTTATTAATTTATACACCAAATTTGTCCATTGTTACATAGTAGCGAAAGGCAAGAGTCATGGTAAAGCAGACAGTCACACAAATACAGTCTGTTGGAGTTTGTAGGGCTCCCTGGCTAACTTTGACTGGTAAGAGATACAAGACAAATGGTTAACTTTATGTTCCAGCTACCTATCACAGTTCACATTGCAGCACCAGCTGCTCAGAAAGCTTACAAGCTTCTGCATCAGGAGGGCTCAATGGATGCATTTCCACTCTGCCCACCTGCTAAAAAACAGCATGGGTCAAGCCATTACACAGGAGGCCTCTTGAAGAAATTCTCTACTGTCTCACAGGAGAAAGGGGTGAAAGCAGCCTGAGTAACTAAAAGCACAGGAGAGCGAGTGTCCTCCCAGTGTTCAAAAATATCTCTGCATTTGAATCTAAGCAGCTTACCTGTATGATGCATTCCATGAGGTACTCCTGAGCTAAAGCATCTCTACAATTTACAACCTGCTCCAGTATTCCAGGTAGAACAATCTGGAATAGAAAGAATTCTTGCAGTGCTTTGAGATTTGCTATGTCAGTCATATGCCTTGAATTCAATAAAGCAATATCTTAAGGTTTTTCCATATCACATGAAGACTTTCTGATTAATAGTTCTCAAGCTCAGCAGCTCCAGCCTTCAGAAACTTTTGTTGGTCTCAGAAACTAAGACATCTAGAACACTAACTTTACAGCATGTGCCACTGCTCAGGGTCTCAGTGACACTGCTCAAAACCGTTTCAGCAGCTACATCGTAGAGCTTACAGGAGACTGTTCAAATTTCTGAGTATTTGTCTTAACTAACACTTTGCTTCAGGGAGTGTAAGTTCATTCAATCTGTAAAGTTTATCACAGTACACTGTACACATACCTACAAAAAATACACCAGTTGGTTTAAAGATAAGTAACAGTGGGGATCAAGGCAAAAAATAATAAAATTCCAACTAAATGCTGCAGACAAATTTGCAGGAAGTAATGTCTCCAGCCTCAACACTTTATGCAACTTCATTAACATTCAAAGTTTCCTCAGGTGAAGAGGGGTTCTAGAGGCACCAGAGTTATTCAGCTTTCAGCAGGACTGTAGGACTTCCTGAGCTGTTCATCTTGAAGTCTAAATAAGTTTCATTTGTTATAAACAACAGAAATGGGAAAAGAAGTACAGATATCCTACCTGCTTATATCGCTCCACATTAACACCTTCCAACTGACTGAGGCGAACTAGGTTTGTTCCTACAAGGATTCTCAGTTCCTGCCTTTCTCGCTCTCTTTTCTCTCTGTCCCGACTATGGCCCTGGTGCTGCATCCGCACCCAAAGTTTGTTCATCTCAGCAAAGTTCAGCAGAACAAAATCCATGGAATCACTGATGTCTCCAGTAGTTTCTTCACTGCAATTGAGAACAGGTTAATAACAAAAAGAACTTCCAAAGATATATATTTTTCTATCCATTTGTAGACATCCAATTTTTTAAAAATTGCAGTGGTGAAAGGGTAAGTGCATGGTAGAAAGCGTGGGTTTAAGGAAGGTTCTCATCCTCACTACAAAGAGCCTAAAGAATCTTAGTTTTGGAAGAGAAACTTCACAGTCAGTAGACAAAACACTAGTCAAGTCTAAGGAGTTCTGACTTTAACCCACATACCTACTTCTTTCAAACCTGAAGTAATACAAACAATGGACTCTCTAGAAAACAATTATCTTAAAAGTTCTGGCTGGGTTTTCTTACTCTGTTTGTTCGCCTTCATCCGGCAAGATATTTCTGGTACACTGCAGGAGATAGTTTCGAAGAAACAGGCCCCTCAGAGGATGCTGTACTCCACGGCACATCTCCACCAGGTCTTTCAAGATATCTTTCCTGGACTGCGGAAATGACTTGACATAGACAACACCTACTGTTATCAGGAGATATCTGCAAAAGGCAGAATCAAATAACACATTTGTATTGTAACTCAGTAATACAATAGCACATTTGAAGGCAACTGCCTCCTTCTCCCACCCTGACAGTATCATCAGAGCACAGAAAGAAATTAAATATCATCTAGGTCCCATTATTTGTTTAGACATTTAGTCGGCTTTCAATGTCTGCTCTGTAGAGCAAGAGCTGAAGTGCTTTGATCTCCATCACAAGAAAAAAATAGAACATAATAGAAAGAAAGCTGACCTCTATAGCTGCACTCTTGTCCCAAATCTTTTAAGTCTCATAAGATTCCACTCAAGGCATGCAGAGATGTTATTTACAGTTACAAAACAAAGTCTCACTACCGTGCAAGAAGGCAGAGTCAAGCACCATCAGACTTCGAGTGTGGTCAGTATTCACCAACTTACAAAGAAACCCACTTAAAAATACACACACTTACAGTCTTGGAATAATATTTCCAGCATACTGTACTAGCTCATAAAGGTCTGCCACTTTCCTTCCTTTGGCAAATTCGTCTGTCAGGTAAACTTCAAGGTAGTGTAGTTCATCAGAAATTGCCATGTCTTCCTCTTGGTTAAGGATTAAGTCACAGTGTCTACAGATTGAGCGCACAATTTATTCATTCACACCAAGACAGACATATTTTCCTCCAAACACAAGCCCAAGCTTCAAAGCCAGGCACGAGCAGGCAGTGCTTAGAAAGTAATCACTACTACAAACGAAGCTTCCCCACCCTTCATCTGTCTCTTAAGAGAGACAAGAAAATAAGCTAAAAATACAAAATAGTAAGCAAAGTGTGATGGAACAGAGTATTTAAAGGACATACTGTATGTGCAGAGAAGCACAACAACAGTGCACACGTAGAAAGAAATATTTGAATAGATTCACATTCTATTCCTGAACCTCAAAATCTTTTTCCTCAAGTATCACAATATGGACCATAGGGCAGCATACTGCAAGCAGGACTGTTTTGAACAGCCAGTATTTTTTAAGAAACAAATTTTCAAAAACTTCCAAATAAGGATCTGAGAGACTTATGACTTACTTTATCTCAGAAAGAACAATTTTTCAGTGAGAAAATATATATTCTCATACAGCATATCCAGAAAACTAGATATTGAGCAGAAGAATACTAGTAAATATCCAAGACCAAGGAGAT
>VZSV01000008.1:10206841-10256843 GCA_013398735.1 Nothocercus julius
GGCGCAGATGACGGCGACGAGCAGCGCCGTGCTCTGCCTCGAGCTCGCGGCCGCGCTCATGAAGCGGCCCGTGGACAAGGTAGGTGGGGGCGGCTCGGCGGGCGGGATCGGCTGCGCGGGCCCTGCTGGCCCCCCCTGCACACCCGGTGCGCACAGCGCCTTGGCACCCAGCTTGGAACCGGGAGAACCGAGATCGGCATCCTTGTATCCACTGCAAGGTTTATGCTTTGCTGTTATTTTCAGCTCCTTCGGTAACTAACTCCTAGCAGGGATGTTAGATTTAAAACCTGCCCCTTTCCTGGGGAGGCAAAGCAGAGGCTCCAAGGAGTCCCTCGCTGCAGTGGTACCTGAAAACCTCCCCCTGCAGAGCTGCTGGGCGAAGGGCACTGTGCTGCCAAGCTACCGTGTGATTATAGGTGCTCCCGACTGTCCCCTCGCACACAGAAGGGTTTGGGTGCACCCAGTCCCTTGAGGAGCAGCACAGAGGTACTGTGCATCTCTGCGAGCGGCACGGGTCTTGGGTACCTTCATTTTTAATATATTGTTATAAAGGGACCATGACATGTTGCGTAGAAAAGACAAATCTCAGCCTTGGGGAAGTGATCTTTAGATTTAGCTGCATTAAAAGGGATAGTGTTCCTAGGCAGAGTCTTTTTCTGTGCAATGAAAATCTCCAGCACTCATTGCACAAAAATGTTTTATTGAGCACTTATACACTATTTAGAAAAGTTGGTATATAGTTTCTCTGTATTCAGTGCAGATGCAACTGCACTTCAGTTTGCCCGATAGATAGTGGAAAGTAGTCTTTAGTTAATGCCTGAGATTTGTCTTTGTCGTTTAAAGAGCTACTTTGTTAAACTCTCCGGTTTGAACAAGACCACGTACCAGAGCTCCGTGAAGTCTTTGGAGTGTTTGCTAGGGCTGAGCTCGAGACTGGGCATGCGAGACTTGGCTGTGCAGTTCTGTTGCATGGAGGCAGTGAGCACCGCGTCACAAATACTGCAGAGGTGAGGAAGCTCTTGCAGCCTCGAGAGGAACCACCAGTAAGAGCCTTTGTTCATTAGGTGCTTAAACGTTTTAATGGTTCAAAGGGTCCATAGCATCACAGTGGCTTCCATTTAACTGTTTACTGCCCTGGGCCCAAATGGACAATAAAGATTGAAACTCTCCACAGTGCTGGAGTTCCACTATGTTATTTTCCATCCTTAAGCATTTATCTTTGTAATAGATGTATTAAAATATCAAAGGAGCTATAGTTCTACCCTCTACAACAGGATGGATTTGTGTAAAACACCTCGTCATAACTTTCGATGCACTGAGGATGGAGAGTAGGAAAAATACTGTTTTACTGACATGCCTTGATCAAGATTCCTGATTTAAAATACCTTTCTTTCAAAAGGAGACAATCCCAGTCCCTTTCTTTTTCCTTGTTTCTTTTCTCAGCTGGTAGTTTGTCAGTGTTTGACAGGGTTGCAGTGGACCAGGTAGTCCAACACATGTTAAACTGCTGAGGGCCATGTGATAAATTATTTCAGCAGCTTCGCTTGAGGCTAGTGTGCCATGCAACTACCACTCTTACTGTGTTTCTAGGTATGAATCTAGCCTCCCTGAAGCCCAGCAAACAGACCTTGATTTCTCAAAGCCACTCTTTACAACAGCTGCACTGTTCACTGCATGCAGGTGAGTATAGCTGGAGGGATCTTATATGGACTTAAATGCCTAATGAGACATCAAAGAGAGAGTGCTCACAGTTTAAAAAGTTGATTCATTTTTCAGCATGTCTCGATAGTCTGAAGCATCTTTCTTAGTGCTCAGGCCTGGAATTTAAAACAGACCTAGCAAGTGAGTCATTTTTCTAATAGTAAAATCTTCTACTTACTCTGCATTTTCCTTCAGGAGGAAGCAAAAGTGTTACATCAAATATGCAATAGGGTGTTTTAAATTACTTCTTACAGAATAAATGCAAGCTGTCCTTGCTGGTGCATAATGGATGCTGTGGGTGATTCCATTAGGACATGTTATCCAAGGCAGTGGCTGAAGAACATCTATTAATGCTTTGCACTTCCCTCCTCCCTCTCAGCCTAAGTAGCATAACATAATCCCTTAGGAACACTTTCAGATTTAGTGGGAAGACTGTTTCTCTTTGTCAGTATGGATTTAAACTAGGCAAAGAGCAAAAAGCTATACACGGTTCTTGTTGAGAGGCTGCTCAAGGTATAGGAGTGGCTGCTAACTTACCCAGAGGTAACCAAGATTCAGCTATTGTTCTGAGGGATGAAGAGCTCTTCAGCTATAGACCCTCACATCCCTAGGACAGCCTAACCCTTGGAAAAGGGGTGTTTCTTAGCTGGAGGCCTGCAGTAACTTGGCAGATCAGTATCAGCAGGGTGTGACTCGGCCAAGCCGTTGTAAGGGTTTGCTTGCATGCACATACCTTCCCTGGCAGGGTTAGGCCTTGTAACAATCTTACTAAGCAGTCTAGGAGCCACATAGTTGTACAGCTCTACAACTGATCTCCACCACAGTCATCCCATTTGGCGCTCTCTTTGCAGTTATGGGGTTTTGTCTTGCTTTCTCCAAAAGCTGGAAAAGTACTTTTTCGTAACAAAATTTCCTCTTATAATTTGAACTAATTGTGGACTTCCGTTTTAGAAGGGTCCTGGTTGAATTGTGTAAAGGTCTATTAATGAACCAGATTTTTGAGAGTGAAATAAGGACTAGGCAGGTAAGGCAGGAACTCAAGCTTCCCCTCCTTGTTCTTGCAGACATTGCTGGTACAGTAAACATAGCTTCACTGTGTGACGCCTTGCTTGAATGTTGCTTCCTACAGAAGATAAATTAACTTTCCGTTGTAGGCAGTTGAAGCTGAAAGTAGACAAGTCTAAAATGGTGGCTACATCTGGAGTGAAAAAAGCAATATTTGAGCGACTGTGCAGTCAGATGGAGAAGATAAGTCAGCAACACAGCAGTAAGTTCTTGGCTTTATCTCTCTAAGACATCCCCTAGTCCTCACCAGACCTCAGTGTCCCATCCGTCTACACTGCTGATTTTGTTGTGATCGCACATAACTGCCCCCTTTCAGCCAAGCCTGGTTGTCTGTTCCAATTACATTTCCTGGAGTCCAGATCCCAGTAATGCTCCTTACCTCAAGGGAAGTCACAACAACTTAACACATTGCAAGAAGACAATAAGTATTTTCTCTTCTTAGATATTCACATTCTCTGCCACTGCAACTTTTTCCTTGCTTCTCCCATAACTACCAGACCTGTTTTGGATTCCCCCTTCTCATGTGCTTTCTGCATGCCTGTAACATAGAAACATAATGTGAACAATAACATACGTATTTGCCATCTCTTGCTATCTGTGACTGTCTTCTCAGTTTTCCTTTTCTTCCCCATCACAGGTCTAATTCAGAAGCCTAAGCCCTGCTTTTCTGTGGTAATGCATGCCTGACCTGACACTGTCCCATCACGTGTAGTGGGCGTGAGGAAGGTTGTCCTCAGCTCTTGTTGAGCATACAGCTCTCCCCACTCTTTTTAGTGGATGAGAAAGACTGAAATACGCTACCTGCCTGCCTTTCTGCTCCTTCTTACTGATTCCCCCTCTTTCCTTCCCTAGGCTTTTTTTTTTTTCTTTTTTCCTCCCCTCAGTCCCTCTGTAGCAGCACTCCTGCCTCTTCCTGTCTTGCACTTCAGAACATGTTGCTTTTGGAATGTGCTGCCAGAACCCAATGCAACAGCTGCTGCTCTCTCCCAAGCAGAGACCATCGCAGTGTGTGGTGTCCTACACAAGTCTTTACCCTACTAGTAAATCAACTAAAAGCACCTGGGAGTTTCTGTATTAGGTCAGGAAAGAAGGGGGCTGTCCGTGTACATAGTTGCAGCATGTTGTGGCCACCTGCAAAACAAATTAATTGAAGAAATTAGGTAGAAGGGAGAAGAAATAAATGAGAATCCTACCTGAATAATCAGTAACAAAGTGTTTTCTGGGGATACAAACATGACTGGATGAGGCTACAAATGAGCAGCAGTGCTGGTTAAAGCATTAGCCAGGCCTTGCGACCCTCACAGTGCGACAGCACCTGCGCTCCTACAGCCTGGGGGTCAGCCTGGACCAGGGGGCGGCTCTGAGAAATAATAATTTCTTGCTGGGCTGTTTTCCCCCCAGGTCAGTCACCTACCCCCCTACAGTGCCTGGCTACACAGGCAACTGTGCTGGGCACCACACAGCCTCCCAGGAGGAAAAATAGGTCACTGAGCACAGCGTGCTGTGCAAGGTGGACCTGTTGACAAAGAACTACGCGTAGAACCACCTTCTTGGGGCCCCAAACAACATTCAGAAATAAGGCAGCTTTCTCTTGCTTTAGAGGATGATGTTCCTTTGGTTGCTGAGACATCTGAAAGCCTGCAGACCAAACTGGAGCAGTGTGAGAAGGAGGAAGGTAAGTTGTGTTTAGCCATGAACTAAATCAGCTCACCTGAACAGTTCTAGGCTTTGCTGTTGCTTAATGGTATTTTAGTGATAATTTGAATGCCCTAAGGATCTGTTCACAGCAGCTTTATTTTGCAAACCATGGGCTAGAAGAAGGACTAAAAGCTTAACAGAAGGACTGCGATCTTTACACTGAATGGTCATAGTAGTATTACGGACAATTTGTCCATTCAGAAACAAAGGTGAAGAGGTTACTATTGCAGTGGGGAGCAGAGGAGCAGGAGGGTGGGAGCAGCAGCAAACCACAGATAATGAACTGAGTAGCAGTTCCTGTGCTTGTCTGTGCATATTTATACAAAGCTGCAGTTATTCCCAACAGTATATTGCCCATGTTGGCAACTCATGGTCTTTCTTCTTCTCTCCTAGAATCTGAAGATGATGATGAGATGCCATGTAAACGGACAAAGACTGAAACAAAGCAAGACTATGAAGAATGGAAAAAGAGAATCCTGGAAAACGCTGCTAAGGCACAGAAGACAAATGGGAATACTGCCTCTGACGTGCCATCTAGCAATAACACTGCTGCTTGCTCCTAATTTTAACTCCTCTTCCACTTCAACAAGACTTCCAGTAGGCATATAGAGGAATGGTTGGCTAGTGGCCAGTTAATTTATAAAATAGTTTTTAACATATTTAAGAATGTAGTTTGTAATAAATGACACCAGAACTGTGGTGATTTTGCAAGAACAAGCATATCTGAACACCAGCCACAGTGGTGACTGAGCAGCTGTGGCATTAGGTGGTAGGATAATCTCACCTGCAGGGAGGTAACACTTTAATGCAATGTTAAGCGTGGATAAATTACAAATTACTTGCCTTTGTGCCTCTGGCCAGAAGTAGTTAAAATAGAGGGAGGGGATTAATGGTGCCTTCTTAACAGTAAAAACAGATGAGTTAGAGTTTGATAAACTTTTTACTGCCAAAGAAACAGTGTTCAGATGCTGAAGTTGACTTAGTTTTCATGATCTGTGTGGAACTGAAACCTCTTGCACATGTAAGGGGCCCCAAATATTCCAGAAAACAAAGACACCTGGTTGGGGGGAACCTTTGTATATTTTTGTAATAAAACTAATCCAAACCATCTGTACATTTTCTTTTAATGTTTTCTGACTGAGGCACATAAACAAATTATCATCTTTAAATCCTTGTTTCAAAACAACAGAAATGCCCCACACCCATGTGAAACAAGAGAAAACAGCTTGTTGTCTGAACACTAGGTTTGACACACTGCTCCTACCTGGGCTTCTATCTAACAGTATTTTAATAGCTTACCAAACACCTTGCGTTGCTCTGTGTGCTCCTTGCTTACCTGGGTAGTATGTGTACAAAATGTCCACTCTTTAAAACCTGATGTAGTATGGGGCAGAGTCCTCAGGATGGGGGAGAATCCAACCCAGTGGGTTCACATTCTACAGTTATGACCTAATTAAAGATGCCTTTTTAATTATTATTTCTTTGGTTAAAGCCAAACTTGAACAATAAGCTAGTTCCATTATAATGCAATTTATTAATCTCAATTCATAAATATACATACCCATATGTATGAATATAACCATATTTAGCATGCAGTACCACTGTGAAAGGAAAACATGAACGATAGTGGGCCTTCATGGAAGGTGATACATTATCAAGATTATTTCACTTGATTTTAATTCTTCTGACTTGATTCTGGACATGCTGCAGAAATCCAGAACACAGGTATAAGCAAAGTGAGAAGTGCTAGAGTGGGGAAGATAACTAGACTAGCATTAACCATTCTTAAAGTCCTCTTTATTAGTAACTGCCATTTTTTTTCTAATTCAAGGGATGTGAAAGTCCATAAAGTTAATGGGAGCTTGACAATGCCTTTGCTGAAAGGCTTGTTTTAACACTGGTAACTTCCCTCCCCCCACTGCAAAGAGCACATTCTGCTCATGCTGAGTTTTGCGGAATCTAGAAGAAGAATACAGGAAACCACACGCTTAATGAACAATGTAATTCTATGAGCTAAGGGATTGTAAGTGGCTCCACCTCTATACATCAGGAAAACATTTGTTTAAAAAACACAAATAAGTTAATTCTGTGAGGGAAAAAAATCTAGCATTGGAGAACAAAAGGGGGTCTAGCTTTCCACCTGAGCCGAAGGCAGAGGCTGCTGCCTCTACCTTTTAGAGATGTAAGTTTTACCTCACCACCTCCCAGCCACTGAGCAATACAGCTACTCTGCATAGCCCACCATGCCAGCTTCTCAGGTAGATTTCATCACAATTGCTAAGAAGGAAGAAAAGTCCTCAGATTATAATTTACAAATTTAAGTGCCGCAACCCCGGTCAATGAGAAACCTTTACAAGTTTGAACAATATGCAGTTCTATGCCTGAAGTGTCGTCTTCTCTGAAGAAGATTATTTCAGTTTAATTCAAATCAATTCAGCTTAGTGTTAAAAATCAGCAAAGGTCATGTTGATGTACGTTGCTTCCAAACCAGAAATCCTCATGTTCCCAAAGTATTCAGTGACTATTTTTTAAAGGAGACAATAAACTTTATACACACACACATACCCCTCGGAGTGGTGTGTATACATGTATATATGTATAGATATGTATTCAACTTGGAGTAGTTGTCATGTTCTAAAGGAAAAAATGAAATCTTCGGGGGAAAAATACTGAAAAACAGGGTATCTGATCTCTTTTGCTTTAAGAACAGATACTTGGGAGAAAAAATACGTGCCATTGTTGTGGCAGTGTTCTAAAATTGATAAAGTACATCAGCAGTAAAGAAAAAGGGTTTTTTTATGTTTGATATGAGAAATCAGAAAAATGCTAAGGTGTTTGCTGGTGTAAACAAAACAACAGATTTCTGTAGAATCAAATCCTTCAGCAAGAAGCCTGTCCCACTAACTGCCATGTTTTTGGCATCACCATCTCCAATAACTAAGAATCTTGTAAAAACAAGCAAGGTAGCTTCTGCTTTTAGAAATTATTTCTGTGCTTCTGCCCCGAGGCACTTCTGGAACCTAAGCACTCTAACGCACATAATATCTGCGAACAGACCCCAAACCTTAGAAAATAAAGGGATAGAAATTATTAAAAAAGAGAGTCCTTCTTTCATGGCTTGATGTCCACATGTAAGAGCAGTAGATGCTTCAGACAAGCTCATGCAAGCTTGACAGACATGCTCTGAAATCTCTTCAGTCTGTTAGCAGCAGCCACTGCATAAAAATGTTTCTGTGAACAAAACAGAAGAGTCCAAATGTGAGTGTAACTGAGGTGAAGGACATTCATTTTCTGTGTCTGACATGGGCTCTGTTTAAGTCAGAAACAAAAGAAAAAAAAAATTGCCATTAGTGTCCCACAGCTTGTACAAAATAGGCATGTTTTCTGCATATTACAGGTGGTTTATACTTTTCCCAGGTGAAGAAAAGCCCTAGTTTTTGCTTAGAAACACATGTTTAACTTAGTGAAAATTTCATACAAGATCTGAAAACTAGCACAGACTCAGCCTCAGGAAGGCCAGCTAGCTTACATCTCTGAAAGAAGATGCAATATTATTCTGCAGAAGAAAAAATTTAATTTGCAACTAAAGTAGAATTCCCCCAACCGAATTCTTTTTTTCGCCACATGCATAAAAGCAAGTCAATATATGGAAAAAGAAATCAGGATCCTGCCAGCACTCTGCAGATTGTCCCTCTAGAAATGAGATTTTTCAGGCTTCATGTATTTACCTTCCACTTTCTCTGAGCCATGTAACTCTGCAGCAACAACTGGGACTTCAGGCGACACTTGGACTTCTTGGCTTTGGCAGGCAGGTTGTTTAACCACTCGTGCTTCAGGCACTGCGTTGCGCTCAGCCGGCAGCTACAGGAAAAGAAATCTGCCATGTAAAAACAGCTACCACAGTTGTTATTTACTCAGTACCCTGTGCTGCTCAACATTAACAAACAAATGCCCTAAAAACACCCCCAGAAAAACAGGTGGAAAGGCTTTTTTGAGATACTATTCACCTCTGCACTCCTGTCTGCATGACAGTTTGCACTCTAGCTTAAGTGAACCAAGAGCTGCAGAAGGGCCTGCAGTGCATTCGTTGTCCTGTGCCTAGATGCTGGACAATCACACAGATACATCAGCTTATGTATGATTTTTGTTATGTAAATGAAGAACTTCACAAAGAGATTCAGCAAATACAGAAAAATATAGAGGTAGGAACTTGTAATGCTCCTTGTCTGTCAGGCCTAACTGAAGAGGACTTATCCTGTGTCTAATAATTAAAAGGTAAAGATGTGTGTTTTGCCTGATCCAAGTTTAAGACGAACTCACATTACACCCACACATTCAATAATGGGCCCAAGTATGAGGACCTCTCCAAAATCATTGAGAAATATGAGGCATTACAGAAAAATCTGGGGAATCGTGAGGCTGAGGCAATAGTTCAGCTTGCATTTTTCAAAACAAAAGCCTTAGTCCCCTGCTTAGCTCCTGTTTGTCTTGGCTGACCCTCAGAAGAGAAGGTGCAGAGCTGACCACCAGCACGCAGCAGTTTCAGTAGCCAGGAAAGGCAGGCACGGTTCTCGCACCAGCCCAGCTGCCTCAGAATGGGAAAGATGCCATAGAGCGGCACAGGTTGACCACCGGTCTCAAGAATAATTGGGTCAACTAGTTACTCCTCTTTGCCTTTCAGCAATAATATTCTTCTCTTGCATTGTCTTTTCATTCACAGTTTCTATCAGACTTTGCAGTGTCCCTGTGGAGTCCCTATTCCAACTGCATAGATGGAAGGCTAAACACAAAGATTATCTGCAAACTTAGAGCAAATCAGCAGCAGAGTCTGAAAAAAACCCTCTATTAACTCCTGCTGATTATTGCTCTGCTCAGGCTGCTTATTCCTAACTTTTCATGTGACCTGTTACTAAAAACATAACTAGCATTAGCACTGATTGCTCTGATTTAGGTAGTGATCTGGCAGATCTCAGTGCTCTAAATGTTCCTTTTAACTCTCTTTGGAAACAGGATCCGTTTTCACTGTATGCATCATTTACTGTTTTGTACTGCTACTCAGCAAGAGAAAAATTTCTCTACCTCCCTTCCCCAAACCCACAGTCTTGGTCAGAAATCAACATCGTCCTCATTCTGTCTTCTAACCTCGTACATACAATCACTTTTTATTTCAGTGGAGACAAGACTGAGCAGCCACATGAAGAGTTAAGTCTCTAATGTTGCTTAATATCAACCAAATGCATTTAGTGCACTTCAGAAGAGAACAATGCACATTTTCACAGCTGCAGCTTCCATTTATCCTCCAGAGTACTTGAGAAACATTTTTTCCAGTTTGTGTCAGTGCTTGTGAAGATCCAATGCAACAGAAGAACTAGCTTTTGCTCAGAGAAGCAATACTGACACCTGCACAGCAAGGAGCAATCCTTCCAGATTTCCTCTATTCTACCTATATTGAAGTTACTGTAAAAGCAGCTCTCTTCAGTCATGGTATACCGACATCTTCATTTCAAACAGGGGCTTTGAAGCACTGTGAAAGTGCCCCATGATGTAGTAAATTCTTCTTGTTGACTGCAATCCAAAAACTTGGCTAGCAGAAATTTTGCAACCGCCCTGTCCCGATCGTCACAGAAAGACATACCTCTTCTCCTTTACAAGTAGCCTGGAAATAAAGTCTTTTGCTTCCTCTGATAGCTGTTCAAATGCTTCTGCATCAAAATCCCAGCTGCAATTGACTACATAGTTCATCGTCTCTGCATCAGTTTCTCCCAGGAACGGGGACAGGCCACTAAGCCTTAAACAAAACACACACACAGTTGTGGTTGGTGTACGAGAGGAAGCACTGCCAACAGCGGGGATTCCGCTTTCAAGCCCCCACCAACATAAGCCGACAGGTTTGAGAAATAAAGCGTGGTAATGTTGTGCTATTCCCTAGCATTATGCTCAGCTAAGTGAGGGAGCACTGCTAACAGATACCCCAGTATCTTTTAGGTACATACTTCAGTGCATTGCCAAACAGGAATCTTGAGGGGAAGGGGCTCAGACTCAATAGACTTTTGTAAATCCAGGCCCACATCCAAATTTGGCTTTAATCAAATGCAACTTTGAACAATTTTTTTTTTTTTTTTAAAGTTAGTTTCTAAGCCCAGATTTATTCCTTCCAAAACTGCCGCTTTGCTCCCTTGCTTGTTGACTCATGTATAAAAGCAAAACAGAAATTCATCCACAGAAAGCAGCAATGAAAATTCTGGGATGCGGTGCCAGCTCATGAGAGGGCAATGACTTGGACAGACATGCCTCCTGTGGCCACAACCCAGATGCCAGTGAAAAGATTTACCCTGTTTGCTGAAAGATATTTATTGTATAGATGCATAGCCTAACACCCCCAATACTAATTTGTGAACACAAGTTCCAAGCTGCTGAGATGATCAGATATAAAATGTGAAAGATAAGTGCTCAAGAATTCAATGAAAATGAAAATTTTGACATGCTTTGGGCAACTTAGTAAACCCAATCTACTTTAATTCACTAAACAAGAAGGGGAGAACATTTAAATATTTATAAAGAAGGATCATTTGTTGTACAAAGACTTTGCACCCACAGTGAGGTGCCTTTGCATGGAAAGTCCGTTTCTCCTAATGGAATGATTGGGAAGTCACTGTGGGATGGGCTCAGTGGCTGCTCTGCAGGTATCTGCCACCCGCCTGTTGTTGGAGAGCCTCGGTGCCACCACCATGACCCCTTGCAAGTCTACTCACAGCATGTATGTGATGACACCCACGCTCCACATGTCCGTTGGGAAGGAAACAAAGTCATAGTTGACTACTTCAGGAGCCAAGAATTCTGGAGTGCCAAAATTAACTTTCAGTTTCTCACGAGGTTTGTACCTTTATCAGGAACAGAGAGGCATCAAAGGTTGCCAACAGGCTTGGAAACACATTTCATACTTGTGTTAATAAATAGATAAAAATAACAAAAAAGTGGCAAAAAGAGCAGGCAAAGCTCAGCAGATTCACCCAGACGCAGGACAGCATTAAAGGCTTCAAAGGATAAACTCTGCAGTACCAGCAGGTGTAACCAGCAGCCTACCCCTTGCTTTAGTAAGGGCTTGCATCTTGACCCTCCATTTCAAAAAGAAAGCACAATGTTATCTCAGTGTATGCATTTTAGTTGTACATATGTATGAAACCTTGGTCTTAGTCTACAGAAGAGTATGTTGTGAAAATAGAAATATATAGTAGACTTGCAGGGTTTAGAAAAATACTCGAAGAAGTATTATTATATCAATAGGAGTCATTCTTTTCTCTTCTAGAAGAATGCACTTCCACTCCCACAGCTTTCCTCCAACAAAAACCTCAGAGCAAGCGAGGTAAAGCATCCCGAGCATAGAGATAATGCCATACCTCTGAGAGTTTCTTGTTTCACACAGGATGCCTCAAATGTGCATTTCATTCTGCAATCAATTTATCTGCCTAAGGAGTTTAGTACACAACTTCCATAACAGGAACCTGTACAACAACACCCAGCAATCTTGAAGTCTCTAAGAGCCTTCGCAGAGTCCCTAGAGTAAAAACTCTACACTGGGAAGCATTTTGAGATGATTAGAACAGCAGTAAAGCTTTACCCAACAGAAATGTTATTTGCAAAAGTAATTGGATAATTAATGCACAGAGCAGAAAATTATGCCTGTGAAAAAGCATACTACTTTGTTCATTCACACAACACAATCAGTTTAGAGCTACTAAAATGCACAGAGCACTTAACAGGAACTAGCAAAAATATGTCAGTGTTTTAAAACAAATTGATATTTGAACCCTCTTACCTTCTTGCTAATCCAAAGTCAATAATTTTAATCTGGTTTCCAGTGTGATTTACACATAATATGTTTTCAGGCTACAAAAGAAAAAAAAAAGAAGAAAAAAAAAAAGAAAAAAAGATGCAGTTAGTTAAATATATAACTGTTTGAGACATTTAGAAGAGCAAAAAAAGAAAATGTTGCAGAGGTGTTTTTCTTCTTCTTTTTTTTTTTTTTGCCACTACTTTCAAGGGAGAGAAGGATTTGGCTCTGGCATATTCCCATCTGAGTTAGTAATAAACTTTGTTTTGGAGCTCCATATAGAATTTCACCTTCTGCTGCTATATAACAACATTTCTATATTTCACCACAGATAAAAGAAGGATTTTGAAAGTAGAAAAGGTCCTTTGCATAAACTGTTGTGTGTCAATCTGGATCAAGCCGGATTCACCTTGAAAGTAAAACCTCCATAAAATTGTAAAGGCCACATAAGAGGCCACAAGAAGCATGTTAAATACATGCCAGTTTGCTGACAAAGGCAGAGATGTGGATTTTATAATGAGAGTATTTGCCAGGGCAGGGGAGGGGGAAGCCAAAGTGAATATAATTGCAGAAATATCTCTAGGCCAGCCAGATCTAACATCATGTTTAAGGCATTGTATAAACAGGGAGGAGAAGAAAAAAAAAAAAAAAAAAAAAAAAAAAAAAAAAAAAAGTTAGTTCCTATCCAAATCAACTATTAAAGAACCCGTAGGAAAAGACAGTATAATTTCACCACAGTTCAGTCACAGATGTTAGGAAATACAAACAATAGAAAGACAACAGAATAGCTTTTTGAATACAGCTGTGGGGGAGGATACAGCTGAATAGAGCAAGGGAGGAAGTAGTAGAAAAACTGCAGATTCTTCTTTCCAAAGTGTTTTTCATTATTATTTTTTCCTTTAATGACAAAAGAGCATGCTTTAATTTCTGACAAAAAGTTTCTCATCCAAGAGAGGAAAAAGAAGAGAACTTGGTTTAGCTGAGTATTCTAAGCAAACTACCTGTTATTGAAGAAAAAAAACCCACATTTTTCAGAGCAAATCAATGAAAAGAGAGAAGAACTGGTTCCTGCAATCTCTATACTTGATTTTGTCATGGCCCACACTTAGCATCATGAAAGAGCAGAGAGCAGAAACTACTGACCTTCAGATCTAAATGGAGAATATAATGCTGGTGCAAGTAGTGGACTCCTTCACAAATTTGCTTGGTAAACAGGATTGCATCTAACTCTGTTAGATTGTAGTTTTCATCAGTGATTCGGTCAAATAGTTCACCACCATCAAGACTAAAACATTGACAGAGAAATGTGAAAAACAATAAGATTCCTTAATTGTTCAATTTATTTCCAATTTGGGAAGCAGGTTGCTAATTTAGCAAGAATCCTAGCAATACATCCAATATAAAGCACATCGATATTCTCAAAACAGACTAGTTTTGAGTTTGGAATTCTGCATCAACCTACTGTGCCTCCTGAAATGGCAAAGTTGCTACAAACATTTAGAAAAAAGGCCCCAAACTAGAACCACAGAGCCAGCAAGACTGAAGGTACGACGGGGAGTATCAAAGTATCTGTTAATCACTTGTCATCTTGACAGCATAGAGAAAAAAAGTCAGCCTATAAAATTCATTTAATGATTTTTTTTTTTTTTTTTTTTTCTCCAATTCGGGGTTATTCTACCCGAAATTACAATTGATGCACATAAAGAGAAAACATCAGACACAGCTTTGGCAAAGTTCTGCTAGATAAAAAATTATTATATATGGTTTACCTACAAGTATGGTTTAAAACATATGCATTTAATATGCCTAACATATTTACACTTTTTCATTCATTTATTTGTGCCCTTTTCTTCCTTAATGGAAAGGATTAAGGATTAGTTTTGTAGCAGCATGTCAATTTTTAGTTCATAAAAATGCCAGTTTTCAGTAAAGCAATATGCTAATGCTCAGAAAAGCTAGCTGCGGTACTTCACCAAAGCCTCCTTTGATTTGTTCCATAATTGATTCAGACAAAAATTCTTACTCAGTGTCAAATAATAAGGTACTGTTATTAATCCTCAAAAATTCAAAGGCTGCTAGACCATGCACATAGCGAATCACTTCCCTGCTTTCTCCAACCCTTTTCTAAGGCTGTGCAAGACATCTCATTTCTTCTCAAGCCTGGGTCTCTCAAATTGCTTTTCTCTATACTGTGGTCTTTTTATTTATCTCCAACAACTTTTCATAATTTGGTAGCTAGGGACATTAATGCTAGGGTCTATAAACTTTCAAATGAAAAATGAATTATAGTGAAGCTATTCATTAGCAGTCTTGCAATTTGTTTCACACTCTGGAACAGTATGAATTGTTTCATACTACAGAATGGTAAGAAAGGAATGCCTTTCTTATCGTTTGTTGAAATGGCAATTATGAAATATATAGTTTTTAACCTGAATAAATTACCTTCAAAATACAAATTCTATATTTTGAAAATGAAATCAATTTGGTCATAGACTGAGAAACCACCAGGTCTTTTCCCCACCTCAGATTTATTGCTCCATATTTCCTCTAATGACCTGAGCAAACCCAAACATCTGACAGTGCCCGAGAATGTTTGAACTTACTATTCCATGATCAAAGTGATATTATTTTTGCCTTCAAAAGCATCATATAGTTGGATCAGATTCACGTGATTTAAATGATTCATGATGTTAATTTCATTTTTTACTTCCTCCTAAAAAAATAACAAATTAACAAAAAATGAGCAAAACCAACACGCTAAAATGCAGTTATTCGTAAAGACCCAACAACAGTACCACAGGTCTCAAGCAAACAAAAGGTTTAATCACAAACACAGGAGATCATAAACATTCCTATAAAGTTCATTCTAGTATGCACTAGGACAGATTTTACAATATTTGATACTATACAATGAGATGTTAACAGTGCAGACCTGATTCAGTGAAGAGTAATGAAGGTGCTTGTAATACACAAGATTTACAGTAATTGCTCATCTAGATTTCCAATCACACAATTACCTTTTCTTTTGCTGCTTTCACTTTTATGATTTTGGCTGCCAGGTTGAGACCTGTTGATATTTCTGTGCATTTATGAACTTGCCCAAAACGGCCCCTGTTGATAGAAAGTAAAGGGTGGGAAAAGGGTTTAACACTACTCACCACAGAAACTCTTCAAGCAACTATTCTTATCACTGATTAAAAATAGCATGGTACAAAGCGAACAGAATCGGGTGGCCATCAGCATGAATCTCCTCTTTCTCTCAGCTTATGAGGGATTAGTTTTATCTTTCCAGACAGTTGTTCAATGCTTACATTAAAATATTATGCTCCCTACACATTACGACATTTCACAGTGGTACGATGACCTGACAATATTCTTTTTCGGTTCTGTAACTATACCCGCTTGCTGTCCTTCAGTGATTTGTTAGTGGGTATATTAACAAGGATATTTCTGTCCTGATCTCATAACTTTTTTAATAACTATAACACCAGTAACTATAGCCCCTCTACAGGCTGAATTTCTTACATGTTGTAAATTCTCCCCGATGCCATCCAGTTATATTAATGTCCCTTGGGATGGTTTTTAAACACCATCTTTTCTGCTGTTGCATCATCAGGCTTACACTTCCTAAGCCCTATTTGTACTTAGATCAGCCCATAAATCAGTCCACCTTGTTAGATAAGTAAGATGCAAGACTACAAAGCTGCCTGACCTAATGAACTTTGCTGGCTTCAGATGTCCTGAATGTGTCTGAAGGTCACAGTTTGCCCTCACAACTCCAGCTGTGGCCAGGACTGTTATAGCTGATGCAGAAAGCAGTGATCCAAGATCACATTCAGGAGACTGTGAGTGATTGTCACCTGAACAAAGAACTGCGGCTGAAACCAGGCATCTAAGAGGAAGGAGCAGGGAGAAATCAACGGAAGGTATGAGGAGCCCAGCAACTATGATCGCTTGCAAGGTCCTGATGATGACAAGAGGAATGGAGGAATCTGACACCCTGTCCGCACTCTCCCTGCTCTACTATCCTAGGCCAAATTTTTCTCAGGCTTGTACCTGCCTCACCCAGGCACTGTGGAGTGCTGTGAGGAACAGATAGCTCTAGCTCACTGGGGAACTCCATCTCCTCACGACTTGGCCACCACCTGCAGCGCCGCATTAGGTACAGACAGACTTACCCTCCTAGTACTTCATGACGACACACTGAGTAACACGTTGCCACCTCTGTTTGCTTGACACTCACTGTGCGATGTTCAAAAGGAGCTGGAGGAGAAGGGCTGTCGTCTAAAGAGGAGACAACCCAGTCATGAGGTGTTCTCAATCCCCAAGATAGCCAACATAAGGTTTATGTGCAAGTATAACGTGCTTCTGGCATCTGACACCCCGCAGCTCTGTGAAAGCCCAAAGCTCTCGAGTTCCCCCAGCGCCCACCACCACCATTCTGAAAGGACGAGCCCCGTTTCCCAGAGACACAGCTCAGTTTGCAAGTGCATAAGCTGCTTCTCCCCTCCCCAGTGCTCAGTGCTTCTGCGATGGGAGGGCTCTAAGGGAGAAGTACCCAGACACCAGCAAAACACCCAGATAATTCAGGCCCAGACAGCAAACTGCTGATAAAAGCTCATGCAAACACTCAATTTTCACTTAAGTGCTTTAATAAAGCACTATCTACTCTTCCATCTTTTCTCTTTGCTTCATGTTCCTCTACCATCCCATCTGTTTTTCTTCTCCCGGAATTCAGACAAGCAGTGAAGCACCTCCACAACATGAAGCATGCTACTCCTTCACTATTTTTAGGAGAGGAATGCAAGTAAAGCAATGGAATTATTTGTTAATTAAAACTCTATTCTGTTAAGAAGTTCAATTCTTTGGTAGATGAGAATTTCAAGAAAATATTTTGCATTTATAGAGCGCTGGCAGAAGCAAGGTGCTGACATTATCCAAAAAATCTCTGGTGCCTTAGGTGAGGAACTTTTACTGTTAACACCCTTTTACAAAAGAGGAATAAAGGGGTACAACTGAAAATAGGATTCTTACCTTCTAACTGTCAACCTTGCTTTTTAATGTAGTAAAGTTCTACAAGATCTACATCTTAATTTATTCATTAAGGTACCACCTTACAAAAATATCTGAAAGATTAAAAACTACAATACTTTATCTTTTTTTAATCTTTATACGGCAACCAGAAAGACCAGCACAAAGAGCCAATGCTGATACCCAACAATCGTGACAGTCCACGTATTGCCAAAGTCAGGAGACTTCTGGCAGCAAGATTTTTGCAAACAGTGTTAAAGCTGCAAACATCAACATTAATCAGTTCTTGGGGAGATAATCTGTTCCTGGGAAGCTCAACGAATTAACTATGATACAATTAATATCCCAGATTTTCTAGGGTGAAGCTTCTATAAACCTATTTGAGAGCTTGCCATTCAAGGAATTGTACAGGTAAGCTCCAAATACCTTGTGCCACAGTTTAACATGTATTGTGTTCCTCTGCAGCCACTGCTGAGGAAACTAGATCCAGGTCGGGACATTCACCCATATATGTCCACTGTGGGAGATGTATATATTTAATGTTGCCAGTAGAGAGCAGCCCTGAAATAATGCAATCAAATGTCCACACAGTTAACCAGAGTTCTGTGAGCAAAAATGCAATGCAAACAACAGCAAGTTACTCTACGTGTAATATTTTGCTGCCCTCTGAATTCCAGTTCACAGTTGCTAGGACACACCTGGACTGCATATTCTTTACCTTATGGAATAAATGTTTTTGTTTGTTTTGTGTCTAAAGAGCACAGTTCTAGTCATTGCATATATAACATAAAGGGATAGCACAAACCTCAGTACAAGTGTTCCCAAGAATAATTGTGAGCAATTTACCAATAATCATTTCATCCTGTTTAGGAAGCTCTTTGCTATCTTCTAACGGTTTAGTCTTCTCTGGTGCCGTTCCTGTACACTGATTTGTGTCATTTCCACTGCCATCTGAAGAGGTGAGCTCAGACTCCCTCCTCTCAGAGCTGACATCCTTCAGGGATTCTTCTGCTTTGGTGGTTTCTTGATGGATTTTCACTTCTATCCCCTGATCTTTCTTCAGCTCCTTGGCAGAGGTATTCTGTGAGGTCATAACCTTGCATTTTAATTCTGATTTCTCTTCAGCCTTTTTAGCTGCTTTGGGTTTGCTCAGTAACATCTGTTGCTTCCCTGACTGAGACGCAGGCTGACTTTGCTTATCGTCCTCTTTTACTTCTTGGTTCGTCTCAGTGCTGGTGTTTTTAGGACTCTGATTAACTGCTTCTGTTTCAGCTGGTGTGGAGGATGGAGATTTTGCCTTAGGACCTTTACCTCTGTGATCACGTAACCTTCCTTCCTTAGTTACTTCAGTCTGTTCCTTCATTTCTGTCATATGCACACTGATGGATATCCTGGAGAGCAAACAGTTCACATTTTTACACAGATGAATAGTTTTGCTTTACATAATAGTTTTGTTTTACATAAGTTGGTGGAAAAAAGGCGTTTACAGTCTTCCTAAAATCACAGATTTCTGTGATTTATATTTAAGAAATTTAGCTATGCAATTCTCTTAATAAGTATTTACAGCACATAGTGGGGAGCTACCAATAAAAGGTGTGTTGATGTTGATGTCCCTGTCCTTGCCTATGTATATGTTTATCAGCTGCTGGGCCCAAAATACATCACACCGTGAAAAATTGACCTCACCATCCAAAAGCTCATCCTCTTTCACCACTTTCTGCAGCTGGTCTAGCAGAAGACCCCTGAGCTGGGCAGAGGGCTGGTAGTGAACCCCTTCACAAGTTACAAACTGAGTATCTAAATGTTCAATTGCCTGTATAGCTCTGCATGTTTCTCCCCTCCAGCTGGCTGACATTTGAGCATGCAGGTCTGTTTTTTGTGTCTTTTTATGGAATAGCATTCTTTCCATAACTTTCTGTTAAAAACATAACTTTTACAAATTCTGTCATTCTGTTGATATTATTTTCCTTGGCATTTCAACTACTGGAAACTTTTAATTTTATTTTTTTTTAAAACAGAAAAAATATAGATTAAAAACTAATCTTCTATACTCTTTAATTCTGTCAAAAATTGAGTAATCTGTTATTGCCTCAACTGTATGAGCATATAGCCTGAATTCAGTGAGGCTCCTGAACATAACTGAAGGCTGAAGCTGTATGCTAGATCTTCTATAAAGGCAATAAAAGAAAAGCTTCAACATCTAAGAGAGAATGCGTCTTATTTTCCCAGAAGTTATTGCCTTTTTTTTCCAGTGGAGTTGCACCTTATTACAAGAGATGTTGTAAAAGAAATTGTTTCCACTTTTGCCAAAGATCTGAAGTCTCATTTTCAGCATGTTTAACACCCTTTGCACTGTGCTCTGAATCTGTCCTTTGGGGGACGAGCTATCTGAGCAGCTGAAGGCAGCTCTGAGCAGACACCTCCGCTGCTATCTAGACGAGCCTGAACTCGACAGGACTCTTGGGCATTTCTCCAAGCAGGGAAACACAATGTTCTTTCTGTGGGGGCTTACAGACCTCACTGAAAGCCGTGTTCATTTAAGAGAGGCACTTGCTACACCCGCGTGGCCTCACACACATGCTCTCAGGAAGACTGCAGCCTCGCTAGGACTTCTCCTCGTTAGACTCTGCCTTCCAGCTTTCTCCTGTCCTCCCTCCTCTCCAAACCAAGCTCTTCGGGGCGCTGACACCCTCTACCCAAACCACCCAGCGGCTCCAGAAGCTGCTGCCTCCTGCTCTGAGCTCGCTGCCTGGCATACCGCCTCTAACCAGCACTTATTTCCGAGGGATAACAACATTTCAGCAACTGCCTGAACACTTTGAACTGCCCTCAAAGCGCAGCTGGGAATCTCCAGGGCAATACTAGGACAGGCAGCTGAAACAGGGACACTTAGTTGTTCAAGCAAGATGCCTGCGGCTCATGAGCAAGAGCCAAAAACTCACGGCCAAAATATGAGCAGGCTCTCACATTCACAGTGTTATTACAGAAACCAATTTTGATATAACAGTGTCTACAAACTGTACACAAAGTACATTTTGAAAGCTGGAGAAAGGTCATTGAGTGAAAGCTTCTCCCGCTCTCTCCTGTCATGTCCTTGCACTCTCAGTCCAGTCTCTGTGTTCAGACTATACCAACAAGGCAATACTTGTAGTGAGCCATTTCTCACATAGAGGCAAACTGACATCAGGACAACTTATGTTGATTTAATCTTCACTTATGTTACTTCAAAAAATATTATTAAAAAATAATTATTAAAAAAGTAATTATTAAAAAATGTTCATCCCAACAGACATCTCCCCATTTCACACCATCGTTTAAATGCCTTGCATATATGTACAAGTACCGACACAAATTCAAAGTATTCAAGTTAAAACATGTACATGTAAAAGTCATGCCACATTCTTGACTGGCCTTCAGACACCAATTTGCCCACATAGGCAATAAGACAATAGCATACAAAAAGTAATACACCTACATAAGCATACGTACACGTCACTTAGCTTTATGATTGTTATAAAAACACATGAGTTGGAAAGGAGTGAGTGGTTATAAAGGTCTAATTCCTTAAGTTTTCCTGTGGTGGTCACTATACCATCTCTCTAGTACACAGAAGACCACTATACCTAAAATACCTCATATATTTACTCATCCCACTCTTTAGCTTCATAAAAAATTACATGGGACTCTTACTGCTTTCAGTTCTTTGCCTCACCCTTTTGCGAGATCCCATTGCCCCTTTTCTACAATGGCCACTTTCCCCTCTTGATTACACTGCAGCAGGAGATGCCTCTTCAATAATCTATCTTTACTTTATATCCTTTTAGCACTTGCAATGTTTCAGATCACACAGTTACCAACAAGGCCATTACCTGGTACGTGTCACCTCGCACCCTGCGTCAGACCCGGCCCGGGACGTGGAGGGTGCAGCTTCCCGGGATGCTGCGCCCAGCCGGGCAGGTTTGGGTTCTTTCTCCCCGAGTTTCTGATGAAGCTGCTGCCTCTGATGCTCTTCCAGCTGTGGGGCTCTGTCCACACCCCTTGCTTTTGCATTTTGAGTCCCTACAGGTTCTTGATGCAGTGAGGGAAGGCCATTGTGCTGATTCAAAGCTTTAACACTGATATCCTTTGGTTGTTGACATATCTTAGAGCTCTGTGTTTTGCCAGCACCTTCTACTGCTTGCAGCTGTGCTGTTCTCTCTTTAAGTTGGGGTTTAGGGTCAGCCTTGTGAGCTGTAGCAGTGGAAGAGTTCACCTTCTCGCATGCTCCGTTGTTTTCATCCAATTTTTTCCCACTTTCAGTCTCTGAACAAGACAAGTTAGTAATAGTGAATGAGCTTTGACAAAAGTGACAGAAATAGAGAAGGAGTAAAGTAACTCACCACTCAAAACAACCTGGGCAGTTTTGGTATTTGGAAAGCTCAGAAAAAAATCCCCTAAAGGTGCAAAACCCTCACCAGCAGGCTTGATATAACCAATATTAATGTTCACGGCTGAATCACAGGTTTAACTGCTCTGCTAACTTTCCTGCAGTATTACAGACAGAAGCCGGATTATTTCCAGGAAGCAAACAACCAAGCAGGCTGAAAGGCTCAGCTCACTGCCCTTCAAACCTGAAGTTACCCTGGAGGCAACTACAGCAGATAGGTCAGACACTCAAGTGCCAGGCAGGATCTGCTACACCTCATTTGTGACCAGGGCAGCAGAGATGCAAGTATCAAAACCCTAAGGGGCTTGAGACAAGGCCCCTTGCAGTTTCTACAAAAGGACAAGAAGATCAAGAAGATCCTCCAGCACTTTTTCATGCCTGTGGCTGGGAACATTAACTGTGGAAATTTATAGTGTAATTTCCATCAGGGGTACTTATTAGCAAGATTAGTTTACAATCCTGTGCAGCTTTTGACTCAGAACTGTGAGTAGATGGCTGCTTTATTTTTGTCAGTTCTAAATGAAGAAACAAAAAAGGGGGTCTTCCATAACTTAAGGAATCCACTGGCAAATTGTGGAAGAGAGTGACAGGGCCTGTTCAACATCACATTCATCCCTGCTGCAACTCCACAGGCATGAAGGGATGAAAACAGTGCCCTGACAGATGCATAAATAGGGACCTTTCCTAAGCCCTGACATGGCCCTGAAATCGCTGATCAAAAAAAATATTCCAGTGTTAGCACATCTCCCTTTCAGAGGGGGACAGGGGTAGAGGGCTGTTTCAGCTGTGCTAAGGCAAAAATATGTTACAGGTTTGCTATGAGATATTGCCACTACCTTCATGGTATCTAAGGAGTGGCACTGTGCTCTCAATTCACCTCATTGTAAATCCACAGCAAAGAAACAGTGCAGCCAGACAAAGACTAGTTGCTCATTTTGGCACGTTTCTAGGTTTTTGTGGGGTCCAATCTGGGGATAGACGTTCTCATAGGAGGGGAGAACGTCGCTGTATTTTTCTAGCACTGCTGGATGCAGTTAACAGTCTGTCTGCTGCACGCTCTGGAGTCAAACATACCTTCTGGATGTCGTCTGGAGTCGTACATACCTTCCACTGGCTTCTTGCTTTCAGTCTGTGTTCCTCTGTTACTAAGCACATGCTTAGGTTTTGCACCACTCTCTTCAGGTTTATCTTTGGCCTAAAAATGACAATGGAATATAAAAGTAAATAATTATAAATATAAAATATAAAAGGAAGATAAAAAACAGCTACGGCCAACTGGGGTCATCTAAGTGCATAGGTATTTAGATCCCGTAAAATGAGCGCTGATAACTAAGAATTCAGATTGGAGGTAACTGTTAACCTTTTCTCCCCCTTTCCAGTATCTCTCCCCTTTTGTTAAGCACATTATTGCAAAACAAGACATCACAGAGTAATACATAAGCTCACTTCTTTCCAAAACATTAACTGTCAAAGACTTTGCCTGCTGTCATTTTCACATTAAAAACTATGTAATGTGGAACGTAAGATAAAGGACATATTAGAAAAGAAAATAATATTGTAATTCTTTTTGGCTGGTCACTAAAAAACAAGCACGGTTTGTATAGATATTATAAAAATTGGCTTATAGCATCTGAGAAGGGTATTCATGATTTGAGCTACAACACAGGTGATAGAGCCTTCAGTTTTATGGTAGGTCTTATGTGCTTACCCTTGCAGTCGAAATTAAATAACTAATACGTAGGGAAAAAAAGCATTACACAAAAATAGGAAAGATAAAACATATTTTTTTGGCTTCAATTATAGTTAAAAACAAAATTTAATAATGTAGCAGTTTCCTACTCTGATTTATATAAGAAAATAAGCAATATATTCAACATTTTTACACATAATTGATTACACCTCTGCTGCAAATCAGCCTCTTCAGTTGGTTAAGACCAAGCTTTTCCATGGTCTAACTTTTACCAACGGTACAGAAAAATCCCTCTAATTAATTCCCCACTAATAAGAAAAAAACTAAAGACAGTAAAATATCATTACCATTTTTATTACAGCTCTAAAACCTGCAACAATGACCAGTGCGAACATTATTCTTGTAAAATCCTTTGTGCAAAAAAGCCTTGAGAAAGTTTGACAGTCTAATGCCTTTTTTTTTTTTTTTTTTTTTTTTTTTTTTTAAATAAAGTGTTAAAGGTTTGGCTTTTGTGAAGCTCATTTCATTGTCTTTCATTATTTTGAAGTCTACCCAGGAAAACTTCCCATGGCATCCCTGGAATGTGTCATACCCTCAGGAAACAGCTTCACCCAAAAATCAAAACATGACCTCCTGACTCCCACCTCCATACTTAGTAACCTTGTGCAAACCCAGCTCTGCGATAAGCAGCAATGCTAGTACAAAACAAGCAAGGTTGGAAAATAGAAATAACAAGCAGCAAATTCTTTTTGTGTCCAAACCCAGTGCAGTGCAGGCCACTTTGGACAGGTCTACACTGCTATCATACAAGGGACTGCTAAACCCAAAGACCCAAATTAGCAGAAGGCTCCACACCAGCTCATTTGCTCGTATATTTGCCCATGCTTTGCTACACGTTACCCAGCTAGGTCAGGTATCACCTGCTACTCAGCACCCCTCTTGTGACCACCTCTCCATCGGCATCCCTTTTTACCATTCTTTTCATTTGTAAATTGATTCATAATCTGGCCAAGAAAATAGGTCATCATTTTTATATTCATCTTCTCACAGCCATTTAACATATTATGCATTGCCAGTTCAAAGCAGGGTCTATCTCCAAGCATCAGGTGGTGACTGAAGGCAGTAACCTGCAATGATGCAGCTTTAACCAATAGAGAGCAAACTTTTCAAGTTCTTTTCTATTTCTCCAGAAAGCTCTAGGAGTAAAACTGAAACAGATTTCAAGTACAAACAACATCTCCGTGTGGAGTTAATGTTGCTATCTGATATCGCTTAAATGTCTGAATGCTAATAGAAATTCTTCATAAACTCTTCGCAACCCTTAACACCCTGCTTAGTTGTCAGTCTTCGACATTCAAGAAGGAGACCAGAAAAAAAAAAAAAAAAATCATGCTGCAATCTAGTAGTGTCCTGTTTTTGTAAGAGCTTAGGTACACCTTTTACCCATACATTTTACTGATTTGGTATAAAATATTCAGAGTAAAATAGGAATGGGCTTATAGAGGGATTTGAGCAAAGTTGTTTCTGCTGTAATCATAGCTCTACATACAAAGAGATCCTTGGAATAAGCAAATATCTCATATATTCCAAGTCACGCCACTCCTCGCCTTCTTTCTCACAGTGGGATACAAGCTATTGTGAAGACTCAAAGCTCCCAACAACCAAAACTAATTCCAAAAGCCTACAGCTTTTAAAAACAATGTTGATCAATTCCAAAACCCCAGACCAACTATATACTCATCTCACCGGTTCTCACTCTCAGTGCCCTCAATAATTGAGAAGTAACTACAAACTGCTGCCTAGAAACTGATGCAAACTGCCCTTGCAAACAGAGCAACTATTTGATACGAGGAGTGGACAATGTTGGTAAGAGTTCATAAACTAGTTACAAACAACTTAGATGTCTATGGAGATATAAATCAGCTTGGTTAGATGAACATAAATCAGAGTAAATTTTAGTAATTCAGGTATTCAGACATTTAAAAAAAAAAAAAAAAAGAATCATGGAACTAGGAAACTAGACAGGTCTTCCCTCAGCAAATACTTCCCAGTATGTTACTCCTATTTCTTTTCACAGGGGCTCAATTCGGTCACAATCTGAATGTCATTGCAGAAGCTGCATTTTCTTTTAAAGTAGTAATCTACTCATAAGTATTAGAGGATTTTCTGACCCACTTTAGGTGCACCAGACAAACCTGCAAGACTTTTTGAACTTTGGTCTCTGCTTCAAGAGGTTTACTATTCAAAGATTGCATTGGTAAGCTGTAACGGCACTAATGAAATCCTGAATTCTAGATGTGATAAATCAGCAGGAGAACCCCAAAGACCTACTACTTCACCAAGAAAATGTGAAGAATAGTAAATCAAAACCAACCTCCACAAGGATTTCCAGTAGACTCCCCTTCTTCCAGGGAACAACGCCTTTAAGAATAAAATCCACTACTTTCGAATTTTTTAGTATTTCTCCCATAAACGTAATAACTTTATCCAGCGTATCAACCCTTTTCTCTATCTTTGCCAGCCTCTCCTTATGCTTTGAGGCATCTAGCTGGACAATTTTCATCAGTTTCAGCACTTCTGAGCATATGCTCTGGATATCAGCCTGGTGTGTACCGTCCGATAGTTTTAGGACATTTTTCATTGCATCAGTCTCATCAGGAGCTGCTCGGGATACTGTTAGCTTGTTAACGTCTTTTTCTATATCATCAATGCCTTGGTTAACTCGCTGCAGCTTGCCTGTCAGGTCTTCCTGGAAATGCAACAATTTGTCCACCTTTTCATTCAACAGATTCAGCTTTTTGTCCATCATGCTTAAATTGTTCACTTTTGGAGGCTGTAACTTAGTCGGGGCATTTCCCTCCACAGGCTCCAAGCTACTCGCAGACATTCTGTCCAGGCAGCAGGATATCGGAGAGATTAGGCTGGCTTCTCATTAATCACAAACTAGAGGACAAGTCATCTTCAGCTAGCCCCTCACCAAACAGCCTCACTTATTGGAGATGCGAGAGCACGTCATTAGATAGCTACTGCACAAAAGACTTATTTTTGTGTTATCTACTGTGTGCTGTAGATGGAGCTCATTTGGCACCAGACTTTATTTTCTTGGGCCTCCTGGACGTCACAAAACCGTTTAAAATTCTTTCTCGAGTGGCTGTTGATAGGCAGGCAGCTCCACCAGCAATGCCTGCGCAGAGCACTGCAGGCAGAAGCATAGTTTTCACCACCAGTTTCAGCTCTGTGCTACAGAAAAGAACGTGTCAGAACGTTTCTTTTCATTACATATGAAAACTATGAAAGTAAATCTGATGGCCTAGTGCTAAGGCTTGTAAGAACTCAGCTTTGTAGCGCGGACGTAGAACACCCAGCATAGACACAGGCTGTGCTCTTCAGGCTGGCTGGCACTTGAATTTTAAAAATAGAGCACAATGACAAGGATCTGAAATGTGCATCTAGCAGCAGCATGTCTTTGTCAACTGAACCTTCTAAAATTAAAACTTTCTCCCAGGCTACGAAAGTGAATACAGCTTAAAAAAAAAAAAAAAAAAAAAAAAAAAAAAAAAAAACACTCTTTGTGAGGGCCCAGCAGAATTACTCCAACTGTTTTCAACAGGATTATTAAATAAAGCTTATATAAAAAAAGTACTACCTTGATTTCACTGAAGTATGTTAGTGTGGGTAGTACACAAGTTACACTCGCTAGAGAGGAGAGGAATAGCCAGTCTTCCCTTGCGTAGCTCCCAGCAGCACAGTTGAGTGCTGCGAACAGAGGTACTGAGATATTCATCAATTTAATCAGCACCTAAGGCACTGTTGGCCCATATGGGAGCCTGGTTCTTCCACATCCCTTTTCCTTGTTGCACATGGGCAGAATAGGGGGAGAAGGCAGTGGGGAAACTCCCTGTCCTGGCACGACACAGCAATCAACTCCTATCGAAACCAGGGCCTGCAGGATGCAGAGCATCCCTTGGCACCCAATCCCTTCCTCTCACACTTTCAAGAGGAGCACAGGGGAAAAAATGTAATTCAAAGGCAGCTCATGTACTAGATAGGGAGTAGTAGATAGAAAAATACTCCCCTTAAACACAGGAGAGTCAGTAGTCGCAGTATTAGCATTCTCTCTCAAGAAGACAAATAGTTCTCTTACAGAAGTAAAAGAGTAAAGTATATTTATCTTTATGACAAAAAACACACATTGATGTGTCTGCCAAGGCCACTAAATGATTATAGCTGACCCAGGGATCTTGTGAAATTTAGAGGCCACTAGTTTTATCCTAGTGGCCTGGGATAATAACGCATATGTTTTACGAGACTTCATCAGCAAATAGCTGAAACTTCATCTTCTCCTTCCTTATATCACTTAGTACCTCACAGGTCAGAGATCTTTGACTATGACAGGTAGAAGAGAACTAATACCTGAGCTGCACAAGTTTCAGAGCCACTTGCCAGCATTATATCCAGTTGCAGCCTATGTAAAGAAACCTACCTTTTAGCTACATTGAAAGAAGTTGAAAGGAGACAACAGAATTTCTAAAAGGCAATAGCTGGCGTGAAAGGTTGCAGAACAAATTGGAATTAAAGCGCGCAAAATACAGGAATCGTTTCTGTTCTGTAAGCAACAAACTGGACTGTGGAGCCACCTGCTTTCCATTCACGCTTAAAGAGAAATGTATAATTTCTGTTGTTTATGAAGCGTTTTTTTTTTTTTCTTCAGCAGAAAGTCAGGTTTTCAGTGCTAGCAAAAGTGATCAGCACGAGGAGTCAGTACCCTCGCCACCAAAATGTTTGATTTAATCCATTTCCTTTGAGAAGGAAAAATAAGATCTGGAAGAACTTGTTCCACTAACACCAGCTTAATTCCCAGGGCAATTGGCAAGTTTTTTTATAAAATCATCTGTGGCCCTTTTTTCTTTTTTTTTTTTTTAATGTACGATTTTTATATGGCTCAGGAAGAAGAGAAATGAATATGGTTTCTACTAGTGTTAATATATTAGTGTTCATATTCCTATCACCAAGCATACAAATGCAGTAAAAACAAAGCCCTATCTTTAAGATAAAGCACATTGTCAACACAAGCTTTGCAAGCCTGCTATAACATTTAAAGAACCAGATTTCTTCAAGCAAAACGCCTTTACACAATTAATTCTTTCAAGTTGATAAATATTCTTGATGACAAATAATCAAAATAGCCATTGTTGTTACTAAATCAAGTCTGCTATATAAACAATAACCTTGTAGTGACATAAAGAAAAATAAGTAAAAATGCCTTTGACTTGTTCTTTTTAAAGTCAGAGCTTGCAACAACTATTTCAGTAAGGAAGTCCAGCCATAAAAAGCGGCTTGCCCCACACACCTGCACAGTCACCAACAGTGTCACCCATGGGGCTACTACGGGCAGGGCACGTGGGGCCATGAAATGATGCGAGTACAACAAGATGCCCAACTGCCTGCCAGACTTCTCTCTGAGAGAACGAGGGTCTTGAAATCGTGAACTTTACTAATAGCTATTTAGCAATTTAAGCAAAAAGCATTTGTTCCGTCACTGTTACTTGTATAATCCTGATTTTGTGATTTTCCTCACAGACAACAGAACCTAATGGTAAATGCTATGTGAAACAGAGGGAATTTTATAGAAGAAGGAAACCCCTAAATTTAGATTATTTACACAAGGAGACTTGTCAGAAACTCGAGGAGCACAAAGCATCTCTTCCCCCTCTGGGCTCGGCCACATGTGCTGCTTATCTCAGCAGTACGGAAGAGATTTTAACCTCTAATATCCACTCACAGCACAGTAAGAGATGATCCATTATGGAGCATTCTTGCTACTTGCAGCAAATATTCCCTGTTAGTGGTGTCTGGGGTACAAACAGGCAAGATAAATCCAAAGGCACCTCCTACATAGATCAGCTGTTCAGCTTATAACATTACTTGAAACCCACTGTGCACCCATAGGCACCTCCAAAATTATCAGTAGGATGAAGGACAGAAGGAAAGGAAGCTTTAGTTGACCCATAAAAGTAAATTTTTTATGTCTGTCACATAGTTCAGATCAGCTTTTTTTTTTTTTTTTTTTCTCTTTTCTTTAAGCTTCCTCCTCTTCTTCCCCTTTTTGAGCTGCCAGTGAATGTTCCAAAATAAAAAATGACCCAGTAGACCTGACTGTTTTTTTCCAGGATGAGGATATGTTCAAGTCCTAGCAAAAATCCTATATTCCTTTTGTTCTGAATTACAAAGGAAGGTAATTTTTATTCAGAACATTGATTTAGTGCCTAATATTTGCATCTCGCTTCACCAGCCAGATGAGAGTATTCGGTTTCAGTGATAGTCTGAACCCTTTATCTTTTCTTTTATTAAAAAAAAAAAAAAAAAAAAAAAAAAAAGACTAAACTGCCTGGCTTCATATCGCAGTAAACCCATACTCAGACACCATAAGAAAATGCAGTTATTATAAGAAATGGAATTGCCTATTAAATCTACTTTTTCATTGTGAGAGACTATTGCTCATAATGGACCTTTGCAAAATGTCATTATATTATACTGCTACACATGCTGCTTCGCATCCAATACCCCTCAAAATTACATCTGAAAAATTTGAAGTGTTACAGGAAAAATGAATTCCAGCAAGTCCTGCAGGACTTCCAGGCATCACAGAGCTCTATTCTAATAAACCTGGCTGCAAGACCTTCACAACCACAACCTGGATGTAACACAAATAAACTTTCTAGTAGTAACTGATCTGCTTTCAGTACGTACTCATTTCTGGAGAGTAACAACAAATGAGCATTGTGGTCTGGAGCGCGTAGGCAACTGCGTCCCCTTCAGGAAGGGCTGAACTGAAACAAAAATCCAGGAAACTTATAAGATATTTCCAAGCTGTCAATATCTCAGAATTGGCATAGAAAAGGAACATGCATGCTGGAGAACCAGAAGTGCAAGTGACCTTGAGCTGGTGAGACCAAAGAGACTTTTGTTCTCAAGGGGGAAAATGAATGTTCATTCCATTCTGGCTTCAACCCCATGCACAATTCACTCAGTTGAGAACTATCAGAAGACAGGAGAAAAATTCCCATTCGACACAGCAGGGTTTAAGAATCTATGATGTGACAGTGGAGTTCTGATTCCTCCTCGCTAGCTCTGACCAAAGGAAGGAGAGAAGATGCGTCATAGGAACAAAGATGGGGTGATGGGAAAAGCAACAAAAATCTACAGCATGTACTAAAGTGACAGCCGAGGCTTATATCCCAAAGAAGAAATGTCACAGAGGTTAAGACCAGCTGCTCACGCAGATCATTTCATTACATTAGTGCATTGCTTCCAACAACACAGGAGAATTGGAGATGGCTTAAAGTATGTAGGTCAATAAAAATTAATCCTTAAAAAGGCCTAAGCCCAAATCTTTCCAGAGAGTTTGGGAAATTGGGAGAAGTTTGCTGTGGTTGCATTTAACAGGTTTAGACCTTCCTGGCAAGAAGGAATGAAACGGGGCAAATATCAGGAGCTTACAAAAAGCAAGAGCCAGCAGATAAGCTCAAAACAACCCAGCCACATCGGCTAAATACATCTCGGGTGTAAAATATTAAGAAAAAAATCATTACATATTTCCAAAGCAGCTGGCAGATTTTTCAAATTACGTTGACAGTTTACTTAACTCACAGCTAGTTACTTCAACTCATTAGCACACATCTCAATTACTCCCAACGAATGAAGTAACAGGTATGTAAACTTTTGAAAAACAGAGCTTTGCCAATGTGTAATTTCTCACCACCAGCATGTTTCCTAGAAACACAAAAGATAATAAATCATCTTCACAGAGGAATGCTGCAGCAAGAGACACCAATTCTCATGATAAACGACAAGTATTCAAATTTGCATCAGCTTTAATTCAGAGCAATAATCTCCAGGGACAGAATTATGCCTTAGAGCAAATCTATCCACTGCAATAGCTGGATTTCCTACTTAGAGCAGACAAAAGATGTCCTTCTGCCATACTTGGCCATGTACTAGGAACTGATCCATACCTCCTTTGGAAGGCCAAGAACCTGACATTTAATTCCTTGCTCGTGGCAGCTGTTGGTCAAATCCACCTGCACAGTAAGAGGGTCTATAAGGAACTATCAGATCCCCCAAGCAACTCTGGCATTGCCTTTTGCACAAGTTTGACTTCACCATAACATCACATCAAATGATTATCACGTCTTAACGACCAATATATAAACATCTTTCTATGTTTAGTGAAGGAAAACTGTTGATACAGGAGGCTACAAAGCACTCTCCTGCTAGTCCTGACCTTCCCCTCCACTCCCTTTTTGTTCCTTTTCAAACATCTGAATCCAATACAACACTTCTAGGCACTGGCCCAGCTAAGGAGAGGTTAATGAACCAGGGATCATGTGTAATATTTTTAATGCATCTCTGTCAAGCAGCTGACAGCAGACAGCTCAACAGATCAATTATAACATTTCATTTACATCAAAGTGATGAGATTTCTAGATAATACTGTCCACCATTTGCCCACATGGCTTAACAAGGATCTTTAGATCCTTCCTCCAGGTTACCCTGCCTCTCGGGAGGCCACAGGAGCACCTGTTGCCTGCTCACATTTATCCGCTTGACCCCAGAGTTTATGCTCACACCAAGCCTGCTAGTCACAGAACTACATTAAGAAGCTGGCTTTTATCTTGAATTTTCATCTTTTCCAACTGTTTATTCATTTCCTTAAATAGCTACTGAAATATTTTATCAAAAGGAAACTCCAAAGAGAAGGCAGCTAACCAGTAATGTTTCCCTGGTGCAGTGGCAGCACTTCACCCCCAGCTCCATGCCACAATATCTGCCTGCAACTTGCTCTCCTCCGGAGCCCACGGGCAAGTCACGCGGCTGGCTCTGCTTCCTCTGCATTTCAGGGACACTGTATCCGATGCTGCCAGTCCCTAGCAAAGCCGGCCTGATCCAAAGGGCAGCCACAAAAGCTGCCCTTGGATTTGAGAAGCAAACTGCGTGCCCTCCTATTTGCAAGGTGCTTTGATTCTCACTATAGGAGCTCAGCAGAGAATTTGGGGGCAGTTTTACACTTGGCAAAAACAGTCGTGCCTCAGTGTCAGTTTGCTCAGGTACAAGTAATTACAAGGCAGCAGGCAACCACTGTAACACAGAAGAGTAACCTTGGCTGTGCAGTAGAGGCAATAAGAATAAAACCAATAAAAGCAACTTTGTGTCAGTGAAGCAATGAGCTGGCCCCTGAATACACATCTATATCTGTTGCATAAAAAAAAGTTATTTCTAGTCAGTCAGTTTTTCAGACATAATCCAGAGTTCACTCCTAAGTGCATGGAAACCAGGACAGTCATTCCTGCTGACTTCAAAATTCCCTGGCTTTGAATCGGAGCCTTCATAGACATCTACTTTGCCAGCAACACGGTATTGTTTCAGAAGATGGAAAGCCACCAAACTGCACTATGTGTTCTGTTAGTTTTTGTTTCTTCCTACTTTGGGAGATCTTTGTCAGATCAAGTTTGAAAAATTGCCATAAAAATTCACACCAAGCTGTACCAACTCACTAATTTGTGCCAGCAGTTTCCAATTTCAGCTTTTTTAATATCAAATTGACATTTGCTTTCAAAGTACAACTGATTTTTGTCTGTGCTCCTCCACTCACTTTTCTGAAGTTAATAGGCAATAGCACCATGCCACCGGTTGCTCTTCTGCCCTAGTTACTGACTATGATCACCTGGAATGCAGTTTTGCATTGCACCGTTTTAAATGTGCACAGGTATCTTAGATTGAAAAGCAAAACACAAAAGTTCCAAAAATCACCAGGAAATCTACTTTCACAGACACAGACTGCCCTGGAATTAGGTGAATGAGGCAGTTGAGTAGAGCCACAGGAGGCGCGAGTTCACCCACAACAACCTCCAGCAACTCCACACTTGCCCTGCACTCTGGGTGCCCTGGCTGCTGCCACACACATTTAGAAACTTTCCCAAGGACTCCCAGGAACATAGTGCAATTGCTTGAAGCCTTGGGCAATCTGGAGGCTCCTTTCTCCTCTCTAATAGTTGTGTAAGAGCAGACACCAGGTACCATGCGCAGTGCTCCTGACTAATCATGTTTAGACCAGGAATCCAACAACGCAGGTGGGGATGTTGCTGTTCTGTCCTCCTCCTCCTTTTCTTTTTTATGGAAATAAAGATGAACATTCCTTGAGGTTGCTATTCCCCATTAATAACCAGAACAATATGTTAGGGAAATTATAGATCAAGCAGATTAACATATCTCCTATAATGAGGTTTGCTTTATTGCCATATTCATCTGCTGATTTAGATCTCTATGACATTTTGATTTGATGTCATTCGTGAGCACAGGAATATTTCTTTTCAGACTTAGTCTCCACAACATGAGCCCTGCTTTGAAAAGGATTCAAAGAGTCTGGATACAAAAGCAGGGTGATTTTGCAAGTTCTTGTCAGTAATCAACTGAAGCAACTCTCTTCCCTCCCTTGTAGGTGAAGATCTGGAAAAAAAAAAAAACAAAAAGGCTGCATCCATGCATCCTTTCCAGATGCGCAAAAGATCTACAGCTCATTTTATAACTGTTTTCAATGACTTGGAAAAAGATGAAGGACAAAAATCAAATAATGTCATCTATGGATTTTCTTAAAAGGGAAAAAGAAACACAATGCATGTCAGCGGAGTTGCAGAAATAGCTAATAACCAGCCCCAAGCCTTCCACACCAAGGAACAAAATGTCAATCTTTTAAAATTTGTTTATTCTCTAAAGCAGTGACTTTAAAAACATGTGGGTGTGAACCAAAAGCATTTAGTTAGGGGGCTCCAGCTATACGTTAAGCACAGTGAACTGCTTCTCCATCTGAAGTTGATATCCCCCTGTGAATAACTACTAAAATAGAAATTCAAAGCACCACACAAAGTGGATCTGCAGCCATTCTCACTCCCAGAATAGCAAATATTCCCTAGAGTTTCTCCAGGAGGATGTAATCAGAGCTCAGGGAGGTTTTTCCCCCACCAACTACCTTGTGACCATAAATCAACAGCAAACAGACTTCAGGATATTAATTTTAAGCAGCTACGTACAGGGTTCTCTACACTCCTAAGGAGTTACTGCATTCAAGCTGCTAAACCATCAGTTTTGCAATTCTGCTTTTACATCAGTGACAAATTCCTCTTAGCTGGATTGCACAGCTGTTTGTAATGTAATCCCAGCTATGCTGAAAATTAGCAACAGACTAGAAAAACAGCACCAAGTCTTGGCACTGCAAGTCAAAAATCACTCAGAGGACAGCAAGCAAGTAAAGCTTGCTGGATATGAATTGTTTAGATTTCATATTAGTCAATATCAGGAAGAGCAGTCACTAAATGGCAGGAGGCAAGACCAGCCACACATCTAGCAACAGTACATCAAGATCTTCTCAGTATGAGACAGGAGATTATGTGAAATGCTAGGCAAAAAATAGCAGTAATAAACTGCAGAGGTGAACACCTAGAGAGTAAGTTACACCTGGCAAGAGTTTACTCATACAGCCCATGTGAACAAGGAAATACAGACTTTCAGTAGCTCTTTTTGAGAGCACAGAAAAATTTTTCAGAGGTTTTTGAAACTAGTGAGAGTCGATCTTATGAAACACTGCATTGACCATAATCCAGCAAAAAGTACAAAAAACCTAGCTCAGTGCCCATAGCAATGATAGACAACCTTCTCCCTGACTTTGCATTGCTGTGATGGCCATGGTAAGAACTGTCCTGTGGAGTTGGATGACTCAGGGACTCATTTCTTAACAATTTGTGCCAACATTTTCTGCCTGTAAAATAGGCCTCCATAAGCCAAGTCCATAAACAAGATGATATGTCAACCAGTCATTAAAAACACAGCAAATCAGGTTTTTGTTATAGCAAAAAAGGTCAAAGAAAATGTAGTTCAAGCTGTGAAAATTCCTATTTAGATGGTAAGATTAACTATGATCCAGAAGCTAAGTTTCCTACGCTGGGTTCTGGGGATCTTCAGCTGAAACCGAGAACACAAGTCCATCCAGAAACTGTCCGTAACTGGGTAATTTATAGACTGGTATTTCTTCCTGATTCTACTTAGGCCCATAAAATGCCAGTGAGTGCACAGCAACAGCACTCAGAGAGATCAATCTCCAAAACAAGCATTCAGGAAATACATACCTGAAGCCAAGGGAATGCCTAAATAAGTTGGATGAACTAGAAGACACAGGGACAGCTCTAACCTGGCCACCAAACTAAGGGGACAAAAAGGCGGGCCACAAATACAGAAAACAAGAGCAGAAGAACCTGCTGCCTCCTGCTATCTCAATTCAGCCATGGAGAAGGTGAAAAACAAACCTGTTTTGTAATGTCAGGGACTATATATAGTTTACTGCTCTCGTTTCGGAGATATGAAGTGTCTGAAAGCATACCCAATAGAGTATATTTAGACTGAAGGCCACTATACACCAGTGCAAAATTCACATTAGAGCATATGAAACCTTTCTCTGAGTTCCCACAAAGCCTGGAAAAGTAGCAGCTAAGACAGAAGTTTTTCAACCATGTATTTTTCCAAAAGCCCAGATCCTCAAAAATGGTATACTGCTTTCCGGTGATTTTTTCGGACCGCTTGCCTTTCTGCTAGCTCTCCTTAGCAGTGCACAGGTGGTTGGTCAAATGCCTAGACCCAAGGCTTCCAGTTTCCAAGCCTCCAGAGTGTGTGGATTGCCCAGAGGGATTTGGTCAGCCGAATAGAGGAGTAACTTCCCAATAAACAGGAGCCTGAACTGCAGGTGTCAAGGGCTGGTCTCCATCAGGCAAATCCAGCAACTCTGTACCCCAAGCAGCTGCACAAAACAGGGGAGACAATTGTCCCAAAAGATATGAAAGCAAAATGAGTTGTGGTGCCCTAGAAGGCAATCAGCACTGAATACACCAAGTACAAGATGTGAAGCAGGAGTACCAAAAACCAGGTTACCCTACACAGGACAAAACTCTCAGGATGCTACCCAAGAAAGCAAGGTGAAAGCACATCCCCTGCAACAAGGAGAAACAGAACGTTATCATCAGCATTAGCATTTGTAAAGGATTAGATGACTGCAAGTGTCTCATGAAGTGGCCACGTTCTAATAAAACAAGAACCAGCTCCAGCAAGTGGTGGGAGAGCCCCAGGACACCACCAAGGCTAAGAGGAGTGACGCAGCTGAACATCAAAATTGTTCATTCATGGAAAGGAAAAACTGGAAGGAAGTTTAGGGAACTTGGTCTTCAGGCTTGTGTTAGAACATTTATTTCATTGCTTCTGCTAACAGAGTCTAATTAATTTTAGAAACACAAACCCTCTTCTTATTTCTCAGGCACAAACAACAGGAAACACCACTGTACAGCTGAGCAACAGCACAAAACTGCAGGCAATCTGTAAACACAGTCAGACCACTGTGTTGCCAAGTGCTAGCAGTCCTTCCATAACATGAGGATCAGCTGAGGCAGCCACTTTCTCGACGACAAGCAGGCAGATCATCAAGCACCGAGCCAGAAACAGACTCTAGTCAACAAGCTGGCAAACAATAGTTTCTACTTTGCAAACACTGAATTTGGAATTTGTAAGAATAGGGTCTCCAGCTCCTGGGACAGTGTCAGATCCAACTTTGAAAAGAACTGCATACACGGTCCAAGGCACAATTCAGCTTGGTATGTTTCTCTGTCGGTCATATTCTTTAAAAGCATCTTTCCTTTTATGCTGTTTCATAAATTTGAGTGAACAAAACAAAGAATACTTTTCCAAGAACTAAAAACAATGAATTTGATAAATGGGGATGAATGATAAAATCCAATGCAAGACATCCAAAAACAAGTGTTCTTGTTTCTTAGTTCACTGAGTACTCAAGAAAGCCAATAATAATTCTAAGTCTAGAACAGTTTTTCTCTCAAAACACTTTCAAAAGAGAAAGGTACCATCATCAGCAATTTTACAGCAAAAGAAATTCAAGCACAGAATGAGAAAATTACTCACAGTCACCCAAAAGACCAATTACAGAGAAATCAAATATTCTGAACCTCAGTACAGCATTCATGTCACAAGGAAACACCAACTTTGAGTTGCACAGAGCCAAAGCACATAAGGCCTGTAGACAGATAACTGCAGTACTGACAGCTGTTTCCTCCAGACACAGGTGTATTAAAAAAATCAGCTGCTTTGATGGTTTTAAAGTCATATTCTGTCAGGCCTTCCTGAACTCTCTTACTTTAAGCAAAAATATCCTCAAAAATTGGTCCTTACTTTATGAGCTGTCAAAAACTCATGCAATTAAAAGAATTCACAAGCCTGTATTTCATGCAGATTAATATCTTTCTTTAATAAAATGTTGAAAGATATTAACAATTTAAATATACCATTATTTGTTCAGCGTGAAGAACAGGTTAGCATGTTCAGTTAAATTAACTTTTTTCTGCTATGTTAGTATCTAGTCTTCTGAACAATTCCATTTTCTACAAAATAAATATTAAATTATAAAAATCATATCGGAATGTTGGCTATACTAAATACTGAACATTACATTAGATGAATTTAAGTCTTTAGAACAAAATATTAACCACTGAAATCAGTGGAAATTTCGTCATTTTTTCAACTGGGCCGAAAATTCGATCTTTCATAATAACTGCTCTTGATTTAGTGTATTTACTCAACTAGCTATTTAGGAAACTAACATGACTGCAAATATAAACTTTCCAAGGAAGCCCATTAGAGTTATCATTGAACTACTTCATATATATTCCTTGAACATTATCATGTATATTTTGCATTTTTTCTAGGTTTGCTCAAAGATAAATGTGCAAAAACACTGGAGAAAACAGGAATATTGTTTTCCCCAGTTGCTTTCTACTATAGCACCTGAAACAAATTCCACAAATAGCACTGAAATAGTGGCTTGATGGGTCGCTTATGATAATGGAAAACCAGGTCCCTACTCCCTGCTCCTCCCATGATGTGTGGATACCTCTCCCTCCCCTAGCAGCTGGCGGCCCGTCGATAGGTGTGAGCTTTAGCAGACAGACTTGCTTTCCTGTCTTTCCCCTGAACGCAGGAGTTCTGATCTCAGAGCTTTTCAGCCCTACCACGCAGCAAATTTTTGAGATATTCAGCACAGAGCGTTCGGGCTGACTGCACTGCTTTTAGTGCAGGCCAGTCAGGCAGATACAGATCTTGGCTCCTCATGAAATTGCCTCTATGTGAGCCTGACTGTGATCATACCGAAGACACCAGAGGAGAATCGTTTCAGCTGAGGTAAACATAAACTGCGTAATTCTCAAATAGCACTATCACTATTTGAAACTTATTAGCAAAACATTTGAAAGAAGATTTGCAATAGCAACAGTCACTTTTATAAAGCAAGGAAGTTACCTTTTGCTTTATGCTATCGCTGTCTGTTTCTGTTTTCCCCTCAGAAATCTTTTTCATTATCTTAAACTCTCTATGACATACTATATGACATCTAATTAGTCAGTAAAAACTGATTTCCACATAATTTGAATGGCTGTCTGACATCAACAAATATCGTTTGAACCTTGGCACATGAAAATCTACATTCCAGCAATAATAACCTCAGATGCAAAGGAGGAGTCCATGTTTATCATTTCAAAAGCATCTCCTTGACATCAGTTATTTTGCAAACAGACAGTACAACTTGACCAAAAACAACAACAATACATAGCACTTAAGACAGACACAGAAACCAATGCTCTTCCATTCTGAAAAATGTTTACTTTCAAAATAGGCTTACAATAAAACATTCACCAAAAGCGATACCCTTACCGTAAATCTCTTTATGTAATCAGAAACACAAAATCCTCCCATGCTCAAACGAAGGGATCTGTGCAGGGAAGATCCTTGATATAAAGTTCCCATTCTTTTTGTCTTGTATGTTGGTTTGCCAGGTAGTCCGAAGCCTTTTACTGAATAAAGCTGCACAGCCTCACTGAATCTTGCTAGAATTCTGCTTGTGTGATAAACTAGGCATTTCATCTTATCTGACACTACACCAGGCATTTCAATCATTTCACTTCCTTATCAGTAGCACTAGCTTCTATCTGTATCCCAGCAGCTCACTTCCTGAATTCCTGATAGCAGCTACTGTAAGGCACGGAAACAACCTAATGGAAGATGACAGCCAGATCTCTTGCAGTCACTAAACAGCCCCTTCATTGCATTTCTCTGCTACTTAGTTTATTTTTGCTCAATTTAACTTTGCTTTAGTTATACTTGTTCCAGACAAACACTTTGAACAGGATTGTCATTTATCCTAACGCTGTTCTTTTTGTTCAGTGACCCTTATCAAGGCAGCAGAGCATGTGCTTTAATGTAACAATATGATTATACATGTAAACATTTTAAGTTTTAAGGCAGTAACAGGAAAACCAAAAGAGAGATGAAAGTTCATCCTCCAACAGAACCCACATACATACGTACCCCTACAAACAGGGTTTCTACATTTTGATACTGTGTACACAAAGACTCCCCCCTCCAGTCTGTAAATACCCCACAGCCAAATTAAAATGCTCACAGAAACGAATGCAGTTATGGAGTCCACATAGGCATGTTTGTAAGCTCCTAGGTTTAAAATATCCTTTTTTTTTTTTTTTGTCTATATATAGATGTTAGATTAATAATAGCCATATTGCACTATCTAATGTTGTCCCTCAAGCATGAAGCCTTCAGCTAATTAATTTGTTTTGCCTTGTGTAAAACATAAGTATTTATACCAAGTTCTTTGCTATACAATTGCATATATGTATAAGATGCCTGAGAGGAATACAAATAAAAAAAGACAAGATGAATAGCTGGATGATCCGAGAAAGGAAATAAGTTTTGGAAGAGTAGTAACAAGTCATTTTCATTTGTCTTTTGTGCTGCACATGTATTTCCCACTCTTGAGCAAGCTGTGGTAGAATTAGCTTTCTTTGATTCCTCCTGTGTGGAGCTTACTACAAGTAAGCTGAGTCACAGCAGACACAGGTACATAAAATAACAAACACTCACAATGGTTTCTGTGGAGAGTGCCAAATGTCTCAGACAGTAAGATTAGGTATTAGGATGGGTCATGTCTTTACTGATTAAACCACAAATCGAAATGTGTTTTACTACAGTATGAATGTACATCAACTCTCCCCTAAAGCAAACAAGCATAAGACACTGTACCTTTATCATCACGATCTAAGAGATGTCAGGCCCAGTGGTGAGCGTATAGGTTTGGATGCCTCTCTCACAGCAAAATAAAGTGCTTTTTTTCCACTTGGATTTGTGCAGCAAGGTAACCAGTACACTGTTTAAAAAATAAAATAAAATAAAATAAAATAATATAAAATAAAATAAAATAAGCACAGAAAAAAAGAAAAAACAATTAATTAGGATAAGAGAGAAACTTGCACGTGTCAAAGGTCAGGGATGAGGTGGTGATGTTTATTGGGCTGCAAAAATTTCTCATTGCCTGGCAAGGCATATTTTTCAGGCCACTCAATTTTAAACAAATAAATAAAAGACCAGAGAGGTTGGCTGGGGTAGAGGATGATTCAACTGCAGCTCAGACGGGTGAGGTAGTTCTACCAGTAGGTAGTAGCCTAACATCCTAATACAAAACACAAGCAACCTGAGGGTTGGCTGAGACACTGGCCTTGAACTTCAACAAATTTGAGCTCTGTCTCTAGTGACAGATGCCTGTGCAAATTTTCATTTGATCTCCAGGCCTTGGCTCCACTTGTAAAATTGAGTTGAACTCTTCCTAATTCACAGGATATTTGCAGGGCTTTAGAATCTTTGACTACGATTCCCCTTTTCAAAGTCAGAACTAAACCATAAGTTCTAAGTCAAAACCACTTCAGAAGTTTAAGGCACATCACCTAGGCTTCCATGCAGACATGCAGGAAACACGTAGCCTTCCTGGCAGTAAGCAGCAAGACAGTTGCTGAGCCATTTTGCCTGGACGTGGCAAGATAGTTGCAGGTTTTACAGCAGCACTTTGAGGGTTATTCTTTGCACACACTCGGAATACTATCCTGCCACTCCCAATGGGAAATGATACTATCTCCATGGGCATCAAGCACTTGAACGTGGCCTCAAGCCTTGTATTAAGATGCATCTGATCGCATTACCCAGGCCCCCGCTCCGAAGCCCAGGCAAACAACAAATACTGTAGCTATTCAGAAGGAACAGAGCTCAATATACGAGTCAAGAGATTCCTATGCTTATAGAAATAACATTTTTCAATACCTTTGTGACTTATTCCAATAGGTATAAATAATTGCACTGTTACACTGGATTCCACAAAGAGCTGATATTACTTAATGCAGCAGCAGAGCCATGTAAGCACCATGCCAAGGGGGAGAGCTTGCATGACAAAGAATCCTTTAGGAAATTTGGCAAGCAGTCTGGAACAAGCAATGCTCAGCCTGCAACCTTCCATTAGCAAATCTAAATACAGAATGGTAGTGTAAAATAACACCTTCCTGCAGTATTTTTGTTAATTACTCCTAAGAATATAATTATTATGGTGATGAGCTTCACCAACTTTGCTTATGGAGGGGAATAAATAAATAAATAAATAAAAATAAAAGCACAAATTTGGACCTTTTTTTCCCCCATCCTCCTTCACATTTTATAGAGCTGTTTCTGGGCTGTGCTTTCAGAAGGGTACTAAAGCCAACAAAGCAGCTCTATACGATATTCAGTCCACAAACAGAAATGTATTCTTGCAAAGAGAAAACAAGCAATGCATACACAACCACATTTTCTTCAGCACTACTGAATACACTAGAGGATTTTACATATAAGGAAAGACCAAATTTGGTCCTTTGCCCTAAAATACTATTGTCTAGAGACAAAGGAAAGCAGTTGGTTTCAATACTGGCATTCTAGTACAGACTTTGTAGATGCCACCAGACATCATTTACTTCTAGAATAAATGCAAAGTTGTTCCCAAAATAATGCAGACAGCACCCAACAAATGCAATCAAGATCAGGGTTAGTACTTCAGCTTTCCAAATCACTCTCAATCTGCTATGCCTGGACTCTGAAACTCCTCTTTGAAACAAGAACAGATACATTTGACAGCTTGCTGAGTGCACGCGAAGTGAAGAGCAACAAAAGGCAAGAGGTAAGGTTACCAGGCTGTTAAGTACTACTAACTTCTCCAGCCAGCTACTACCAGATATTTTTTAATTTCAATTCTAGTAATAAAGAAAATATAAAACAAAGGGGCTCAGAATTTTGGAAGGGGCCTCTCATCTCCCAGGATCAGGCTCTGAACTGGGAAGATGCTCATTGGGCACATTTTGCACATGACGCACATGCACATTTTAAGGGAATTTATAACCTAAAAAGTATTCCTTCACTGAAACTCTCTGTTAACATGGTAAATAAGTACAGCCACATCTTCTTTCCTGAAAAGAAATTAGTGGAAGTTTTAGTTCCTTAGCACAGTTTTCTTTTACACACTTAAGAGATATTGAACTATAGAGTCTTTCCGTCATAATTGACAAGTAAGGGCAGACAATTAACTTATGTTGATGTTGCCCAGGTTAACACAGCATGCTATGCCCAAAATCACAGATGGTTCACAGTTCCCTTCTAAAAGGGATTTCCAACCTCTGCCATCAACTTACCCTTTCATTACACTTCCATCCATGCAACAAGCTAGAACAGAATGGCAGCATATAGGAGCGTTCGCAGGGAAATGCTCACAGAAGCAGCAGGCAGAGCGCTGATACCAGAAATGTTTTTGTTCACGTCCCCTTCAGTATCTGGTCAGAACCAGTATTCAGGAATTTGTGAAGACTTTGACTGATGAGGCATCTTCTACGAGCAAGCAATTCCCGGTTGTCCGTGTGCCAGTATCAGCACATTTCTAGAGCTGCTCCACTCACAATGGATTAGTATTAAAGGCCACATCTGAAAGCCTTCCCCACCTTATTAATATTCATTTTATACTTTAAATCCCACATGGACTCACCCCCACAGCCAGGAGCCTCATAAATTATATTCCATTTTTAAACTTGCAGTATTCGCTCTCATTGTTTCAGAGGGAAAACACCAGTTGTGACAGCTGGTTTTGTATGAAAGGATACTATCTCTTGGGCTAGATTCAGCTCTGCTTTAACTTCATTAGTCCACAAAGATCTGCACAACAATGAATCCTGCCTGTAAAGCACTAACACAAGTACAACTGTCAGCAGTTTTCATTCTTTCATTATTCTGCTTTTGTTCCAACTGCCAAAGCTGGTGAACACGATGTCTGCAGCTGAATAAACTCAGGAAAGCCAACTTACCTAGTGAACACTTCAGAAATAGCTACAAGTTTGCAAGCTATTAAAGCAGATTAAAAGAGACAAAGTGATTTAGTATTTACCTCGTCTCTTGGCTAATATGAGCAGCTAGTTTTGCATTCAACGCACACGAGATTACATAGCAAACCCTGCTTTAATTGCCCTAAGGAAGGGAAGTGGGAATCCTGGACTTTTGTATAACAGAGCCTTAGTCCATGGGACTACCCTACAGGCAGCAAACAAACAGCATCAGGGCCCTGTGACTGACAGCACTGGTCCCCTTCTAGTTTCCACAACTGCACGAACACATGGCAGAATGGAAAATAAACGTGTTCTAACACAGATTTACTGATCAGCAGCTCACTAGTTCTTAATGGAAAACAGTGCAAAAATCAAAACCACACACACACACACACAGGCAAGGAGGGTGGATGAGGCTTGTCCCTTGGAAGCAGTAAGATGGGACGAGTTGATTTACCACTTCTAGTGGATGATAGATTTTATCAAGCTCCCATAGTATGTGAAGTATTCTGTACTTCATCAAGAGTCATTTAATCGACACAATCCTCTTCTAGTCGCCCGCCAGCTGAGGTGGCCACACAGCACAGCTGGCGATTACTTCCTCTAATCTGAACGGTCCATTAACTAGAAAACGCATTATTTCTGTGAATGAACAATCCACCGAAGATTTTAAAATAGATATTTTATTTCCTATGTACAGTTGTCATTACAGTTTCCGTACATTTCCTACGTACGGTTGTCAATCTTGAAATCGAAACTACTGAGCAGCACAAAGAGTTAAAACTTTTCCTGTTCTAAACTCTGAACTCCTTTACCCTTTCTTTTTTTCCAGATCTACATTTAGCTGCACACGCAGGAGCTGTACGTAAACGTGAGCTTCACTGTTGCTAAGTAACTGTGCCCAGCAGATAGGAGTGTGAGTGTTACAAGCAACATCATATGTGTTGCCAAGTTCATAATTTGGTCAGTGCCAAGAAATGTAAGCTAAATATTTTTAAAAGGACTTGCTTAGAACTTTGCAAAACAAGTGTGAGCAGCAATGAAAGACAAATACACCACAAAGTGACCAGACTCCTGAGCAATCATGCACCCTGTGCAGGACACTTCTTTCATACCAGGATAGCTACTGACCATTCTTCATAAGGTAGCTATTTGTATTTATCCAAATCAGGCTTCTCAATTTTCTTTCAGCCCACTCTTCATTGCTTTGCAATACTATTTTCAAAACACTCCAAGAGTTGTAAAAACTTCACAACATTTTAAATCTCTCTCCAAAATGTAATCAAAGGTACCAACCTGCCCAGGACAAATACCAATTAACAACTTAAAGTATCTTATAGCTTAGTACACTGATTTCATTCATTTGAAAGATTTATCTTATAAAACAACAAGATATGTTATTCTTTCAAGAGGAAAGCAAGTAACTAGTTTCCTTCCTTGACTGTTTCAGGAAGCCGTAGAAAAAAAAAATATATATACCTTAATCCTCCATCTCAGAAATAGTACTATACATCTCATAGTAAATATTAAGAAATAGAGCCCTGTATTTCTAACTTGATTTAGGAGATTATCTGTCTACATTCAATAGTTTTAATGAAATCCTCAGCTGACATTCATGCAAAAATCAACAGTTCTTTTCAGCAATTTTACACTCATGCCTTCTTTGTCTTGTGCTCAAGACAAAATCCGCATTGCTTTTGCAATACTCAGAGTACTTACACAATAGATTAAATATGTAGGGCACAACCTGTGCACGTCACAGCAACACTAGATCTAAAGATTCACAAAATATGCTTAGAATAAACTGTGTCTCTTTAGGAGATATCATTAATTTATCTTTCAATAGAACAGAATGATTTTAATTAGCCTGTCAGAAAAATAAATTCTACCAATAAACATCATTGTCAAATACATTACTACGCCATGCAGTGCAAACTAAAAAAAAAAAATTTTTAATTATTTAAAAAAAAATCAATGTTGTAACACAATATCGCACATTCCTTTCCTGCAATTTGAAACTCCTAGTTCACCTCCTGCTCTAGCTAATTCAGTGACCTGCGATGAAACACTTCTCCCCTGATATTCAGGAACTGGGACCCAGACCACCTACTGAGCAGACGCAAACACGCAGCTAATCACACCACGTCTGCACTGGTGTGTGCACACACACACTCCCTCGCCCCGAGAGCTTCTCCAAGCAAAGCAACCCCCGTCTCAATCTGAAGATGTTTATTTGCAAAGTATTTTAAAATATTCAAAATCTGTTCATTCCAAAACAGAACAAAAGCAACTGGAACTTGCAAAGTTACCACACTATTAATCACACTATTTATCTTTGGATTCCTACTAGCTGGAGCACTCCCTGTTCTTAACAGAGGTCTAGAGTCTTTAACACCATTTAGGTGTAAAAATAGTATTTCTTTTTCCTAAAATGGAATCAAAGAGTAAGGTGTGATGGAGAAAAATAACTGCATTAAGGAGATTAAAGGCAATAAATTAGCTTTTGGAAGGAAGATAGAGTTCGGGTTTTATGTACAAAGCTAAGAACTTACCATGAAAAATACCTTGGTGGAGGTAGGGGAAACAACCCAATTTTTTCCTGGTAGATATGTTGCATGACGACTCACATTTAATCCGTGAGGACCATGTTTTCTGCTTGAAATCAAACAATTTAAGTGAAAGCAGGTTTAGGTTTCTTCTGGAACAAGAATATATGGATGCATCACTGTCCATTACCTCCTGCCTAATGTACTTCTTACTTTTTATTCAGATTTTACATCTAGTTCTACAGTCAGCAGCTACCAAAACCATACAAACAAACAAAAAACCCACCTTCAAGTAACAGCTGCATGGAAAAAAAGAAACCACTCTCTTCATTGTGTTACTTTACAGCCTATTTCATCTCATTATGAATTCAAACCAAAATAGCTACCAAAAATTTGCATCATTATTGCAGTGTCTGATTGATGAAAAAAATAAGTTCTAATTAAGCACAAGGGAAAAAAAAAAAAAGCTTACAAAGAGTACAGAAGGATTATAAGGCAGCAAGATTCGAGTAAGGCAGACATTACCGGAGGTAGGCAGCCTGCTAGAATCTTGAAACTACCATTACCAACTGCCGTCATTCATGGTGAAATAAAACACCAAGAGTGAAAATAATTAGCAAGTTGCTTGTAATATTTACCTTAAGAAAGCTTTTATAATCATACATAGAGAGTGTATGTGTGTATCTATCTGGAGATTTTTGGGGCGCTGCAGAAAAGTTTTCTTAAATCACTTTTGATTACTCTGCCACCTGAAAGTTAAGTGTTCCTTGGTCTTGATGCATTCTTCATGGTTGCCAGTTTCCAGAATTCCACAACGAGGCCATCTGTTTTCAGGGCAGAAAGCCAGTAACATCCATTTGCAGGTTTTTAAGCCCCAAAGTTAAAATACAAGTGAGTGACGTTCTAAAGAAAAACTGCAGCGACAATACATTGAAAGATAAAATTACTGTGCTCTCCCCAGGCTTAACAGCAAAAATAGCAGAACACATTGTAGTTTTCCTCAGAATAAAGCTGCCATCTAGTCGCAGAATGGAAGAAATGCAACAAGACCTCAAGCCAGCATTTGAGCTGAGAACCTGTTGGTGTTCTGACCTGCTATTACACAGCAAAGCAAATTCAGGAAGCAGCAAGCAGAGTTCTCCAGAAAAAGGGCACTGGAGCAGCAGGAAGACCTTGCTAGAAACTGCTGTTTCTAAACAGGCAGCATTACCAGTACAATCCTGAACTATTCAGTTCATAACTTTATCTAGAATGATAGGTCACCATATAGAGTTCTTAGAGTGCTTTTCTTTTAATTGTACTCAGTTTTTCAAATTAATGGAAAAATTCCAGTCTAATTCACTTTTTCTGGAAGAAACCAAATTTTCTGTGTGAAACCTCATGCTATAAAATGCAATGAATTGGATTAAGTTAAACTGAACCACACAGACATTCCAAAGTAGGTAGGCCCTAAAAATATTACACTGGAACTAAAGGGGAGCACAGAAAAGTTCATAAAAGACTTCCTAAAGTATTACACATTTTTTTTTGCTTCTTGGAAAATATGCAATTTCCAGATAAGTTGGAGTTTAAGACAGGCACAGCTATTATCTATAACACAGAATTCTGCTCTGCCATAGTTTATCTGTCGCTGGCTTTGTTTTACAGTTTTGTAGACTGAAATCTAATACATTTTACAACTACAATCTAACTTGTTTTACGAGTCTGGTTTATCTGTTTATCATCTCCAACATACAAAGAATGAGCTCATGAGACAGCATCTTGTTGATGCACATTTCATATGGTAAAAGATATATTCAAGGTCAATCATTAAGCATATCCTCAAAAGCCTATGTCTTAAAATGTCATAGGCACAGGGCTTTTAGAGAAAGCCAACGTCCTGTGTTTACAGGAAGGAGCAGTTTATTGTGGCAAGGGAGAGTCAGGACTCTTGCTTGGCAAGATTCAACCCAGTCCACTGGCAAAGAATCACCCTCTTCCTGTGATACTTCCAGGGCCACTTGCTTCCATTACAGTTTTTCTGGGGAAAGTTTTCCTGAAAGACAGTAGGGAAATGAACAAAGCATGACTAGAACCAGGAAAGAGACGACAGCAGAAACCTGGGGCTGACAAGGGGAAGTAACACAGAAATGGAACTCAACCAGTTTCAAGAGTCACTCCCCCGTGTGTGGAGGAGGAGGACATTGTGCTTAGAAGCACAGAATCACAGAAGGGTTGATGTTGGAAGGAATCTCTAGACATCACCTAGTCCAACCCCCCTGCTCCAGCAGGGACACCTAGAGCAGGTGGAACAGGGTGGCATCCAAGAGGGTGTTGAAGATGTCTGACGGAGGAGACTCCACGTCTCTGGGCAGCCTGTGCCAGGGCTCTGTCACTCTCACAGTAAAGGTCTTCCTCACATGGAGATGGAAATACCTGTGTTTCAATTGGCACCCACTGCCCCTTGCCCTGTCACTGGCCACCACCGAGAAGAGTTTGGCCCCATCCTCTTTGCGTTCTCCCCTCAGGTATTTGTACTTGTTGATAAGATCCCCTCTCAAACTTCTCTTCTCTAGGCTAAAGAGGCCCAGCTCATTTAGTCTTTCCTCATACGATAGATGCTCCGGTCCCTTAATCATCTTCGATGCTCTATGCTGGACACGCTCTAGAAGCTCCACGTCCCTCCTGTACTGAGGAGCCCAGAACTGCACCCCATACTCCAGGTGTGGCCTCATCAGAGCTGAGGAGAGCGACAGGATCCCCGCCCTTGGCCTGCTGGCAACACTCCTCCTGATGCAGGCCAGGATCCCATTGGCCTTCTTGGCCACGAGGACACATTGCTGCCTCATGGTTAACTTGTTAACTTGACATGGTTGTCCTTGTCAACCAGGACTCCCAAATCCCTCTCTGCAGAGCTGCTTTCCAGGAGGTCAACCCCTAATCTGTACTGGTATCTGGGGTTATTCCTCCCCAGGTGCAGGACTCTCCACTTGCCTTTGTTGAACCTCAGGAGGTTGCTCTCTGCCCAATTCTCCAACCTGTCTAGGTCCCTCTGAATGGCAGCACAGCCCTCTTGAGTGTTGGCCACTCCTCCCAGTTTAGTATCATCTGCAAACTTGCTGGGCCATCCGGACAGTCCTCAATCCACCCCAGTGTCCACTCATCTAAACCACTGAGCTTCCCCATGAGGATGTTATGGGAGATGGTGTCAAAAGCCTTGCTGAAGTCAAGGTAGACAACACCCACTGCTCTCCTCTCATCTATGCAGCCTGCCATCCCATCGTAGAAGGATATCAGGTTGGTCAAACATGACTTCCCCTTGGTGAATCCGTGCTGACTACTTCTGATCACCTTTTCCTTCACATGCCTAGAGATGGTCTTCTCCATTACCTTTCCAGGGATGGAGGGAAGGCTGACCAGTTCATAGTTGCTCGGGTCCTCCTTCTTATCCTTTTTAGAGATCGGAGTGACGCTGGCTTTCTTCCAGTCCTCCAGCACCTCCCCTGCTCCCCATGACCTCTCGAAGAGATGATGGAGAGTGGCTGAGCAATAACGCCTTCCAGTTCCTTCAGCACTCTTCGGTGCATCCTATCCGGGCCCATAGATTTATGGGTAGCCAGTTTGCCTAAACAATCCCTAACCCAATCCTCCTTCACCAATGGAAAGTCTTCCTTTCTCATGGTTTTCTCTCTTGTCTCTGGG
>VZSV01000008.1:10296576-10312946 GCA_013398735.1 Nothocercus julius
TTTTTTTTTTTTTTTTTTTTTCTTCTCTCTCTCTCTCCGTTGCTGGACTGCTGAGTCTGCCTTTCCCTAATAGCTGCACAATGGAGTATTTACACAGACTGCTTGTGCCCAGGAACAGTGTTGAAGTGAATGTATTTGTGGATCTCCAGGGCCATGATAGAACAGCTGCAGCGATGGGCTGGGTGCTCTACCTACTGGGACATCATCCTGAAGTCTAGAGGAAGGCTCAAAGGGAACTGGATGAGGTATTTGGTACATTTCCTTTCTTCCCTTTACGGGGATCAAGCAAGAGTATGTGGTCCTTTGTAAGCCTAGAACTGGAAGGGGAGGTGGGAACATGCCAGGTAGCTGCTCTTGAGCCTGCAATAGGTGGAGGTGGTTGGGATGAGCTCTGGGAGACATCTGTGAGCAAGTTTTGAGAAGGCAGCAGCCACAGTTGGATCCTTGCTGTTGTGTTGACTCTTTTCTCTTGTCTTTCCCTTTCCCCCCTCAGAAGGCTACCGGGTACCGAAAGGCACCAATGTAGTTGTTATAACGTACGCACTGCACAGACACCCGGAGATCTTCCCCGACCCTGAGGAATTCAGGCCCGAGCGGCTCTTCCCTGAGAGCTGCAAGGGGAGGCACCCGTTCGCGTACGTGCCCTTCTCGGCTGGTCCCAGGAACTGCATCGGTGCGTAGCCACGGAGGCAATTTTTTTTTTTTTTTTCATGTATGTATATTGAGCACTTTCAAACAAAGCTGGAATGTCAGATATGATTCCCTAGTCAAAAGCAATGTTAGTAATGGTTAGTGTGAGTAGGCTGAGCAGCTCTGGTTTAGAGGCAGAATGAAGGTTGGGAGCACAGAATCAAATACGTGTGTGGATTTCATGTATCTACTCTGTGGCATTAAGTCACTTAGCCTTTTCCTGTGACTTTGGAAATAATACTTATGTATTTTTCCCACTTGCTTAAATGAGGACTGTGCTTGCTAATGACCATGTATTAGTACTTTCTATACTGCAACTGCTTGTATTTATTTAGATTGTACTGTGCCCAGTTATCACGCTCTGTTTCTTAACTGCTCCTGAGATTATAAACTTTGCTCAATGCTGCCAATTTTGATATGTAATAGTCCTTAGGGCTCTTGTTTGTCCCCTTTGTTCACTCATGTTTCTGGGCTTTTTCGCTCTCATGATCATAAACTCTAAGCACTAACTCAGTCTGACAATGGATGAGAGCAAAAGGAGAGTCAATAAGGTGAGAGGCTGTAACTGGAACTTCTAGGAGTGCTCCTAGACATAAATGAGGTCTCATCTCGCTGCTTGTATGAGCAGAGCCTGCTCACGGAGCAGCAGTCTTGAGTGGTGCTGCCCACTGTCTTGCCAGGATGTGGATGTGCTGGATGGACAGTTCCTCCCCATCAGCCAGAGCACCACTACACTAATGGGTAGTTTCTTACTCTGAAATCTGAGTGTTACAGTAATTTAATACAACCTCTACAGTAATATGTACTCACGTGCTTCAGAGATGAATAGTAAAGGCAAGTCTCCTGAGCGAAGAGAAGGAATTATTGCTCTCTGTAAATGGTGAATATCAGGTTCTGAAAACAAAAACCAAAAACAAACAAAACAACAAATTCAATGGCTCTTTGGGACATACCAAATACGAAACTGTCCATTTTCTCATGCGTGTTCTCCATAGCTCAGTTCGTTCCCTTCGTTATATGTTGCATATCAAGCAAAGTTTTTCTTTTTGAAGTGAATTTTTTCGCAGTTGCCATTAGCATCACATTTCTTTGCTTTGGGTTTTCAAATTCTGCAGCCATTCGGCAATCACCTGAGACAATTATTGTGTTAGACACAGTCCCTACTGCATGCAGCAATTTTCTCAAGAGTTGCACAGAATGTTGTGCAATATGTAAATTGTGCTTAAGCCCCAAACAGCATTCCATTAAAATGCATGCTAGGAACACCTTGCATTTTGTTCTCATGCTTCTTATCAACACACCAATTAACCTCATTTTCTAGTCCATGTGCCTTGTGATTGTGCCTAGCAAGCAGTATTACCATTTGCTGCATTTCCTTTCTCACCTTCTCAGATCTGACTTCCAAATACCCCGCTCAAATTTATGGTAAAATGAGTAGCTGTTTTCCAGAGTGTATGGCAAGCCCTGCATTTGGGAGAGGTTATAGATTTCTTTGTAGACATCCAGCTTTTAAAATAGTGTACAATTTGGAGGCCTCCCTTGAAAACACACAAGTTTTAGCTTGATCTCTCAGAAATAACAGAAATACTGATGTCATGAATCTGTACCTTGTGATTGCCTTAATCGGTCACTATTGCAATTACAGCAGTATGTCTTTGATGGAGGAGTACCTAGTTTGGTGCGGAGTGTTGCTTTTTATGTGAGAGCTTTGTTTGTTGGGGTACTAGGATCTTGTGATCACTAAGGGCATTGCTTCTTTATTTGGTCACTGTGCTGTCTTTATCTTTGTTCTGGTTTGTTTGTTTTTGTTGTTCAGTTCATTCAGCAGTTGGTGCCATGTGCCCTACTGCTCTGTCGTGTGCGGAGGCATCTTTGCAAGCTTCCTTAAACCTCAGTCACAAGAAGGAGGCGTAGATTTGTGCAGTGACTTTGGGACTCTGAAAGGATGGCAAATGTCCTTCCTCAGGTGGGATGTTTCAATGTTCTTTTGCTGGTGTTAGGATGTCTTCCATGTAGTTCAGAGGACACTTCTTCACTAGGTTAAAAGCTAAACTTCTTTGGTAATTAGTAGTATTTCTGTTCTGGTATCAGTTGAGGAATGCTAATGGTTCAGACACTGTCTGTTTGTTTCCTAGTTTTCACAATTTGTTCCTGAAGCTGCTCAGTACTGGCACCATCTTTTCAGGTGATGTGCTGCTTGATCCTTTTCTTGCTTTTTCTTCAGTGCCTGTAGCCTTCTACATAAATAACAAAGCAGCTCCCTGCTTTAATCCTATTGTAAACCTGCATGTTGAGAAAGAGAAAGGACCTTCCTAGGAAATAAGATTTGCAACTGTAAATAAATCACAATGCTTACCAAGTTAGCAACTGGCTACTCTATAAACCTACAGTGAATGTTGTGGGTTTTGCAAGGGATCGCAAAAATGTTTAATATCCCCTAGTTGGAGTAAAGGATTAATGAAAGGTGTGCACCACAGTTCCTGGAATGTGTTGTGTTCTCCACTCATCTTTCTGTCATTTTGGATCCATTTTCTCCATGCTTTTACTTGGGTCTTTTTTCTTCCTCTGGTCATGACAATTTAATTGGTTTCCAGTCTAAGAATCCAGACCTGGAATCTAGGGCCTAGCGGAAGCCTGCGTTTACTTTGCTTAGCAGCTGTGGTGTGGAATAGCTACGGAGGAGGACACGTGCCTTCTGTGAGCACAAAGTTGCACTTCAAAGTGAGAGGTTGAGCAAAAGCAGGTTTGCTCTGCTATACACATTTACTAAAACAAAGCTTCGGTAACTGGTAGTGCCTATGAAAACTCCCACCTGAGCAAATTGCCCTGCAAATGATTAAAGGCATGACCCCACCTGCTAATCACACCAGATCATCTGCTAGAAAATTGCCGGGAGACATGTTGCAGAACACGGAAGAGATATTGCAGAACATCTTTGAAACATGTAGTGTAGGTTCAAAATGAGGGCAAGTCTAGATTACACAGGCCTCAGGTACCACCTTTCATTTCTTCTTTCTGAGTATTTCTTTTACATCTCTCTTCAGTGCGTCTGCTGCCCCTCGTTTGTAGCAGCATCACCACTGCCGGCTACTGGCAGGATTCTGCAATGTCTTTCCTGATGCATTTTATGCTCTTCCTCTCCCGCCCTTGGCTTTTCAGTCTGCCTGTTGACACTGATACTTTTCTGCGGGAAGAAAGAGACAGAACAATGTAAAATCACCTGATATGTTGGTCTCTGTGTTAAAAGGACAGTAAGTGACCCTCTTAGCACACTTGCTTCTTTTCTGGGGTGTAACGTGAATGAAAGAGGGGAGCGGTGACAATGTAACTTGCCTTCCCATGTGCTTACAGAACAGGGTATGTATCTGCTCCCGTCGTGAACCATTGAAAACAACAGCAATAGTATCAAAGTTCATTTCCAGCTGTTTACTGTGTAGAGAAGTGCAAGAGGCAGCATTTATGATGAAATTACAGGAGCAAAGTGACAAAATTTATTTCTCTCTGCTGCCACTATACATATGTGCTTCTGGTATCCTGACCTTTCTCTGTTTCTTCTTAGTTGCTTTGTTTACGTTGTTTGCTGGCCCACTGAAAATGCCAGTGTTCAGAAGTCAATTTTGGTTCAAAACTGAGCATGGGGATAAGAGAGCTTTTCTGACATGCTCAGGCCTCAGGAATAGAGGATGAAGTTTTGCAAAATCTTCAGCAAAGCAGCCAGGCTGTGGGTGCTGGTACCACTGAAGTCTTCACAGTCCCCTGCCATGGAGAATCCTGCTTTGGGCTGACCCATCGCATGTGAGCGATGCCGTCTGCTTGCCAACTTCTGCTTCGCCACGAGGTTTCTGAGCGCGGGAGACTTTGTGGAAGTGGCGCTGGGCAGCTGCTAAGTCAGGAGTGAGACCAGCGATGGTTACCAGAGCTGAGAAGCATCCCCGTGCTTTGCTGTGCTGTTCATCTCCAGTCTGGGGCTGGAGATGGCCCCTTTCATCCATCAACCCAGCACAGGTGCCTTGTCTTCGGCATCTGAAACTCTTCAGGTATCGTGAGTTGAAGGGTGCTGGAGCTGTTCTGCATTGTGGACGTGCCACTGGAAGAGAGACAAGGGCTTTTTTTTTTTTTTTTTTTTTTTTTTTTTTTTTTTTTTTTTTTTTTTTTTTTTTTTTTTTTTTTTGTCTTTTTTTGGGGTTTTTTTTTTTTTTTTTTTTTTTTTTTTTTTCTCTCTTCTCTCTTGGTAGCAGTTTGTGGGCCTTGTTTTGTTTTGCTTTGCTTCTTTATATGGTTTTACACGTGATTTGTGAAGTCCTCTGTGATTTTAGTCATATGAGAGAGCAAGGAAGTGACACTATTTCCTAACACTTTGTTTGCTTGTGTCCTCATGAAGTGCTCGTAGGGAGCCTCTCAGCTGCTCTCATTTTCTTTATCTGCCCTCGTGTTTGTAATTTCTTTATTTTCCTGGCATAGGGCCGTGTGTGCCCGCTCCTCCTCCCGCTCGTGCGGGCGGATGCAGGCTCTTTGCTCGGCGCAGGGAGGCGGCCGGCAGTGTCCCCGGCTGCAGGAGCCCAAGGACACGGGGGCCGAGGCGCGGAGCGGGCGGCGATGGAGGCGCTGCCGGCAGGCGCCCGGCTGCTCCCCTGGGGCACCGGCCTCGCAGCCCTGCTGCTGAGCGTCGTGGCGGCGCTCACCCTGCGCTCCCTCGTGGACCACTGGTGGCGGTGGTGGGTGATAAAGCCGATCCCGGGTGTGAGCCCCTGCTTCCCGCTGCTGGGCAACGCTCCGCTCTTCGAGCGGAAGGGAGAAGGTAAGGGCAGCCCTGTCGGCGCCGCTGCTGCGGGAGCTGGGCCTGCCGAGCACCTCGGGGCTCGGCATCCTCCCACCTGCGCTGCCGCTTCAGGGCCCTTCGGGGCTGCGGGCAAAATGCAGAGAGAAACAGGATGAGAAGTGGGGAAGAGGAGCGCAGCGAAGAGTGGAGCTCCCCAGGTGCGGGGTGGTTGTCAGAGATTAGGTGGAGATCAGTCTGAAGGTGGATTGCAGGTTTTTATTGGGGCTCAGGCCCACTTTTAATTCTTAATGATACAGAATGTGAATGTTGCAAAACTTTTTTTTTTTTTTTTTTTTTTTTTTTTTTTTTTTTTGGCTACTGTCATGGGAAATGATATTTCACAACACGGAGGTCTGAATCCTCAGCGTGGGCATTGCCTGTGATCCAAGCCAGGCTTTTAATTTGGAGAAAGAAAGCTTTTTTAAGTAATAATCTTCCCCCAAGTGAGCATGTGCGAGGGACTTTGCATGCTGAACTGTTAAGCAGTTTGCAGAACTAGCTGAGCCTTAGTCTTATGCATAAGGTACAAAATAAATCTCTGAGTCTTTTCAGTACTTACCTCAAAAGCAAGTATTTCTGTGCCAATGGTTACAAATGGTACTTTCTTTTTGCCAGATGCTCAAGAGGGAATAAGCATGGCAAACATTCCTTTTCTTTTAAGCACTTTGCTTTGAACAGGAGCACATATCTTTCTTGAGGAGCCTGGGATAGTGGGTAGGTTACCCTGCCTGTGCCGTGGGAGAATGGCAGACACCTTGGAGCCTGTTTGATGCCTGTTTGAGGCCTGTGTGTGCCAGTCTGCACACTCTGGGCACACAGATGTTTCTATCTACGCTGATCCTTCAGGTATGAAGGATTGTTCTTTAACTCCCAGGCAAAGCCAGAGGATTGCTGGGTCACAGGAATGGGAGGAAGACAAGAATGATACAAATGTGGGCACCTACTCGCACTGTCCAGTGCTGACACGTGCTAACCCAGGTCGAGGCTCAGAAAAGAGCAAAATAAATAGATACTACTAAGCATTTTGGACAAGGTGTCATTAGAACTTGTGGCCAAGACTGGATAATGCACTTCCTTGTCTGGGTATCCATTAGGAAACAAGCACTGTATGTGCTTCCCGGGGTTTAGGGACCTTTGAATTGCCAACTCTACCGAGGCTTTGGAAGGAGTCATTTATCCTTTAATCTGGTTTCTCAAGGGCAGGATTTAATCCTTGAATATCCTGATAGCAGACACCACCACTAGAACTGCAGAACATATCTGAGTGCCTCCTGGGATGAGATAACTGGATCTGTGAATGAGGGGAGAGCAATGGATGCTGTGTACTTTGATACAGCAAGGTCTTTGGCACTTATCTCCCATGGTTTCCTTATAGCCAAGCCAGCAAGATATGCATAAGCAGATGCTGTAGAGGGTGGAGAGCTGGCTGGACTGTTGTACCCAGCCCAGATGAAGTCCAGCTAGCAGCTTGAGCGCCGGTGGGATCTCTCAGGAACTGATCCCGGGGCCAGTGTTATTTAACATGTTTATTAGTGAGGGACAGGGCAGGCTCTCTGCACGTTTGCAGACAGTGCCAAGTGGAGGTGAGTGGTTGGTACTGGAGGGAAGGCAGGGCTGTTATTCAGAGTGACGTTGCCAAAGACATTTCTCCAGTTTGTTAAGAAACTCGGAGTTCAACAAAAGCAAGTGCCGAGTCCTGCCCCTGGGATAGACAGGACATGCTGGTGCCCTGTAAAGCAGATTCACAGAAAAGGGTCTGGGCTCCTGTGGGCACCAGATTGAAAAGGGGTTAACAGTTTATCCTGATTCCAGCAGGAAGTTGGGATGGATGAGCCTTGGATGTCCCTTTTGGCATAAATGATTCACTGAGCCTTTGTGTCCTTAGAGGTGAGGACATCCGAATTGCCAGATCCATGAAGGCCTCATGCTGGGTCATTTCTCCTTCAATAAGACTTCCAAGAGGGCAAGGGTTCAGTTTAGTCCTGGAACTGTCTCCCATTGGAGGCCTCTGCTGCAGGTGCAAATTGTCACTGACGGTTGGGGCAGTGGAGGGGTGAGAGCATGTGGGTAGGTGCCAGTAGGATGACCAGGTAAAGGCTCCGGAGATTTTCCTCAGGGGACCAGCTATCCCATGGTGGCCATTTGGAGTGACAGAGCTGCGCATGGCCCTGCCATAGGACCGTGTTGCAGTGCTGCTGTGTGCGTTACGGGCTTGCTGCCCCCACATGAGGTCTTAGATAAGAAAAGGCTTGATGTCCTTGGATAAGCAAGTGTCTTAATGCAGCATTTTGGCTAGTGTCAGCTTAAGGGCAAATGTGAACACATCCTTAATAACTTTGATTTAGTTCAAGTTATTAGAAAGTGCAGTAGGGCAGATGCCGTCCCTTGCTGCAGTGCTCTGATATGGCTTTAAAGTTACCTTATCTAGAACAAGCTGGAGTGTAGACATAAACAGGTAACGTTGCAATACAGCTAATAAATGAGTGCAAATAAAGCAGCTTGGTTTTAGTAGCAAGGTAAAACTACAGCAAACATCATTTTAGGGCATATTAGAAAAAACAGATCAAGCAGGAATTCTTATCTAATTGACAAGTGCTTTTATCTGTTTTAATTTGTTTTTACATTCCAGGTTTTTTTAAACAACTGCAACATTATTCTGAAGAATTCAGGAAATTACCACTATTAAAACTTTGGGTAGGACCGTTGCCTGTAATGGTCTTGTATGACCCTGATAGTGTGGAGGTGAGTGTGTTTGTCTCCTTCTCTACCTATTGCGCTGTCACGTAAAAGCAGCGCCCAGTCTGTTAGAGATGCCATACTTTCTGTTTTTTTTTAAAAAAAAGGGCTTGCAAGGATGTTGAAATGACACTGGATGTTATCCTATGACCAGTAGATAAAGACAGGATGAAAGTGTGAAAGAGAAATCTAATCTCAGAAAAAATGAGTGCAAAAGACAGGGTGAGCAAATGAGTGCAACAAATCAGTATGTTTGGTAGAAAGAAGCATGTCCTTCAGCTTTGTTTTTTAACCTGTGTACAAGATTTTGCTCCCCAGAGCTGACCTGACTATAGCTGATAGCAGGGCAGACTGGACCACTGAAACAGACATAAAACATTGTGAAATGGCTGTGGTGACAGTGTGTCTCTGACTGTCTTTTACATAAGCACTCAAGTAGCCTTCTTTTATCCCCCTGAGGTGTGGGGCACTTCAGCGTCAGGGCACTGAGGATGCACGAAGCCACATCAGCTGAATTAGTCTCTCTCCATCTAACAAAGGATGCTTTTTTCCCCTCCCTTTCTTTTCTGACAGGTTATTCTGAGCAGTTCGAAACACATAGAAAAATCCTACCTGTACAAATTCCTGCAGCCATGGTTGGGCACTGGACTGCTGACGAGGTACAGTAAAATGCAGGTGCAGAGCTGGCTTTAAAACTAGCAGGGTGTTTCTCAGGAAGAGTGCTTGGTGGCAGTGCTGTTGAGTGGAGACCCTGGGTAGAGACATGGAGGTCATAGCTGTAGAAGTCTTATTTCTTGTGGTGATCTTGGTAGCTATTTAGTACCTCATATCTGATAACAAGATTTTGGTGTTATTTCTCAGCAGCTTTTCAGCTCTTGTGATTCCAGACAAGAGTGTGTGTTTGTTTCTCTGTATGTTCACTGTCCTCCTAGACATAACAAGGCCGTCAAGAGGCAGAATGACCACTGCTAATTTTTCTTGGAAGAAAAATTTACTCTTAAAAGTGGAGTGAATTTAAGTTTTAAAAAGTAGTGTCTGGCAAGTGGTGTCCTGATGTTGCATGCTGGATCTTTTGACCGTTGCCATGTCTAACTGTCCCGAGTACTCTCACTCCAGCTGCCCTGTGACTGTGTATATTGCTTATCTCTGCCACCAGAGCCCAAATCAGTGTGAAGGTCTTGAGGCTGGTGATGCTTTGGGGCAGGATAGAAGAGGATCTGCCCCCTGTTCTAGATTACCCTTGTGAAGTGGCATCTTCTAAGAAATGCAGCCTGGGAACCAGTGCAAGTTGGGAGTGGGAGGGAGGGATTAGTGCCCTTCATTGTCTGATGAGCAGTGAAAGGTTCTCTTCATCCTTAGTGATGGGCTGGTGTTGTTGTAAGAGTCAGCTGCGGTCCCAAGCTCTGGGAAGTGTAAGTATATGTGGAAGCAGTGGACTGCCTTTTATTGTCCTGTTTTGTTTGCCCCCTTTAAGCATGAACAGTGGTCATCAATAGTGAAGGGCAGAGAGCTGAGGTCCCTTGTGGCCCAAAAGGCACATGCAGCCCGTTACCGTCCTGTCCTGAAGGGGAGTTTTGTCTCCAGGTGGGCTTCTAGAGGTGGCTTTCTTGTGCTCACAAGGATGTCAAATATTCCAGCTTCACTGAGCGGGGCAGCAGTGAGAGACCGTGAGCTGAGATGCCCAGGGAAGAAACACCCTGTGTAGTTGGCAGATGGAGGCAGCCGCAGGTGGAGATTTGCAGGGAATATGGGAGGAGCTGGTGCCTTGATGCAGAGTGCAGCTGCTGTCCGATAGACCCTGGCAGCAGCGGTTTGGGGTGTGTGGCTGTGCAGTGGTGGGAGTCTGGTCTCCAAGCTGATGTTTTAACACTTCTCTCTGCCCTCTGAATTATGCAGCACCGGAGACAAGTGGCGGACGCGGCGGAAGATGATAACTCCCACGTTCCACTTTGAAATCTTAAATGACTTTCTGGAAGTTATGAATGAACAAGGGAGTATTTTGGTGGAGAAACTTGAGAAGCATGTTGACAAGGAGCCATTTGATGTCTTTATTGATGTCACTCTGTGTGCTCTCGATATAATCTGTGGTAAGTCCTCTTTGGCTCTCGTGGAGGGGCTGCGAATGCTGAAGCTCATGAGCACAACTGTTGCTGTGGGGCAGCCTCCTGCGAGGGGACAGCTGAAGGGGAATGGCCTTGTTTCCCATGCGAATTTGTTTCCGTGCTCCCTTTTCCCCCACGCGGTCTCGCCCTGCCAGCTGGTCCAGGCTTCCTGGCCTGTGCAGGTGAGGGGCGAGCAGAGCTGGCGTGGCAGGCAGAGCTGGGTGTCCAAAGCGAGGCCGTGCTGAGGAGCAGCAGCCCCACGTGTGGAAATGGAAAGCAAGGCCACGGCCTGGAAAGGGATGAGAGCGTTTCCCTGCGGAAGGGGTTGAGAGGCGCTGAGGAGAGGGTGTGAGCAATGTGAGCTTGCTGTGCGCTGGGACTCTCCGGGTCACTTCCCACTCGTGAACCTGTGGCCACTTCCGCTTTGCAGAAACTGCGATGGGCAGGAATGTGGGTGCTCAGGAGAATAAGGATTCGGAATACGTTCGTGCTCTTTACAGGTAAATGGAGACCTTCCTGGGCTGCTTTGTGGCTGCATTGGGTGTGATCCTGCCTATGTCAGAAGTACGTTTACTGTCTGAGGAAGTGTTGAGGGGCACAGGAGGAGGTAGAAAGCCAAAACAGCCAGAAAAAGTGCTGCAGTTCTTGAGGTTCCTTCTGGGATGGGTATATGCAAAAGGAATCTGAGCCTGTGAAGAGGGTTCAACTGCTATTCGCTTAAGTAACTAATGTGGGTTACATCAGTTCATGTAATCACACATTAACTAATCAATTAATTATTGCCTTTGGAGGTAGAAAGAACCGCAGTGTTGCGGCTCATCATGATTGCCAGAGTTGGGAGGGTGCTAATTTAGGCAGCACGTTAAAGCTTAAATCACTGCTCTTCTGCAGTGGTGTTTACCCTGTTCAGACTGCATGCAGCTGGCCAGTGGGTTAGGAAAAGCCATGATCTGTATTGGTACTACAGTGGTGCTTGAAGCCACTGTAGTGGTTCACTGGATGGTAGGTAGTGCCTTTGGGTGTCTGACTCCTTGCCTTTTTTGAGGCCTGTTGGGACAGGTATGTTATATAGAAAGGGAGAGGGTTAGAGGTTTGATTGCCGCATGCACCACGTGCCAAAGGGACGGTCAGGTGGGAATGCAGGACTTCCCGAGGGCCGTTTGAGGTCACGGCGCAGATGCTTTGGAGAGCTGGCATCTTTGCAGGACGTGGCCGGTGCTTTGGATGTGGAGAGGAGCTGAATAACTGAAAAGGTCTGTTTCAAGAGGATTCTTCCTAAATGAGAGTTGTATGATCTCCTTCTCAGAGATCACTGCATTAAAGAAGTAGTTCATGGTGATGCTGAAATGCTGAGACAAGTACAGAAATTCTGGGATGGTCTGAAAACAAGAAGCAAAGACAAACAGCTTTCCCATCATGCCAAAGTGCTTAAACCCACAAGTTATGTTTAGTTCTGGTATATAGAAAAATATATATATATATAGTGGATTTAGTTTTTTTTTTCCAAGGAATATTACTTAATGTAATTACTGTGCCCCCCTAGGATGAGTGATCTAATCCAGCAGCGACAGAAGAGCCCTTGGCTTTGGCCTGATTGGTTATATATGCTGTTCAAAGAAGGAAGAGAGCACGAGAGGAATCTCAAGATCCTTCACAATTTTACAGATACAGTATTAGCCTCTTTCTTTTCATGGGGGAGTCTAGCTGATAGGGAAGCTCTACACTAAGAGAGATTTTCCATAGGGGCAATGAGGTTCCCCATGGTGTGTGAATCCCCATTCACATAAATGCACTTGTCTTATTTGGGCTGTCAGGAAGACACCTCCTTGTCTGTCTGTTAGTTTGCAGCAATACTAATTAGTTGAAGGGCTCAGCTCTGCTGTTCTGAGAAGGCTGGAGATGTTAGAAGCTCTCGACCTGTCTCTGATCTTTAGTCTGGAAACAAGACACTCAAGCATTTCTCCAATATGCTGTTTTTAATTTTTTTAATTGTTGAAATAAACCTTTAATGATGTACACTGACTGTGTGCATGTGCTCCGTGTCTCCTATGGCTAACATAATATTTTGAATCTCAGGTTGTGGCAGAAAGAGCTGCAGAACTTGAAAATCCCAAGCAAGGGAAATGTGATGCTGTTGGCAGCTGTGAAGGAAGTGGCCCCCAAAAGAGAAAAGCTTTCCTGGATATGCTGCTGAGTGCGACAGATGAAGAAGGGAACAAACTGAGCTACAGAGACATTCGTGAGGAAGTGGATACTTTCATGTTTGAGGTACTCAGGGGAGCTGTTTGGGGTTTTTGTTTTGTTTTCTGAAGCTGAGACTCACCAGTTACCTACTGTGCCTACTACTTATCTCCAGAGGTTGCTTTTAGAAACAAGTTGTTTTAGCCCTGGATGTACAAGAGGAGATGTACAGTGTGAAATTACTGTGATGTGCAGATTTTTCAAAGCAAGGAATTACCCTGTAGTGACACAATGTTGTTCCAGAAAGGCAGTAGCTTTAGATCCAGAACTGTATACCCTGGTGCTGGGAAACACATGAGCAGTCCCTGCCGGGGTGAGCAGGCTTTTTCCATGCAAGCAGGTGAGCAAAAAGAGCTTAATGGCCAATGTGAGCCATGAACTACCAGCTCCTGCCATTAAACTCCTTTGTAGTAATGAGAGCACTTAATGGTTTCTGTGTTTTTTTCCTTGCATTTTTATTGCTTCTCCTCATATTTTGTACCTTGTCAAGTTGGCTGAGAGTTTTTCTTTGCTCTCCTGGTCCGTCATGATTCTGCATTGCTCTGCTGCTCTGTAGGGAGATCTGGAAGATTTCAGCATCCTGAACTTCATTAGGAAAGTGCACCCTTTTAGTACCAAAATCCTATGCTAGACAGCTTTTCCCTTTTCCTGGTTCCTTATTTGTCTCTTTTCCTTTCTCCTCTTTGTTTCCCTTACCTTCCAAGTGTTTGTACAGTGCTGAGGGCTGCAGTTTTTCATAGGAAACAAAGAACTCCTCCCTCCTATGCTGCCCATACTGTCTCTCATGCAACTGTTCTTGACTGTTCTGTGAAAGTTGCAGCTCCTGGGTCTTGTATCCATTGCTGACAGCCCAGGCCTTATGCTGGAGATGACACAGGAACCAAGCAGATCAATGTGGGTCCATATTGCTTGCAGGTGTGCTGGAGAGTTCCAGCTTAGGCTCTGCAAGAGCTGTGGGGAGAGAGCGCACAGAGAGAAATTCAGACTCACAGAGCAGCAGGTGTCAGTCATGGGGGTTTGAAGAGAAGAGCAGCCGGCAAGGGTCCTCATCTGGGACAGAGCGCAAAGGGAGGGCTGTGCTGTGCTGCCTCCCCCAGCTGAAACGGAAAGCTTCCAGGAGGCGAAGGAGAGGGAAGCAGGGTGTTTGCTGGTTTGATTTAAGCCCTTTTCCCCTTTTTCATGGAAATATTATATCTTAATAATCAATGTGATGGATAGAGTTCTGTGGGCTTGACTTTCTTTTGGTTGTTGGACTACTGAGTCTGCCTTTCCCTAACAGTCCCATGCCAGAGTACTTTCACGGACTGCCTATGCCCAGGAAGAGTCTTGAATGTCTTTGTGATTCTGGATCTCTAGGGCCATGATACAACGGCAGCAGCAATGAACTGGGTGCTTTACTTATTGGGACACCATCCTGAAGCCCAGAGGAAGGTTCACAGAGAACTGGACGAGGTGTTTGGTACATTTCCCTTCTTTCTTTACTGGGCTCAAGGAGGTCTGGTCTTTGTGGGGGGAGCAATGGTATTTGGGGGGAGCATGTGGTAGTTGATGAGATCCTAGAGGGGGGCTGGAGTCAGTGAAAAAGGTATGTGTTGGTCTTATTGCCCCTGTTTACTTGCTTTCTGGACAGGTAACAGTGATCGTCCAGTCACGATGGACGATTTGAAGAAGCTTCGGTACCTGGAGTGTGTGGTGAAGGAAGCCCTTCGGCTCTACCCGTCGGTTCCGCTGTTTGCCCGCAGCTTGCGGGAGGATTGTTATATTAGTGAGTAGGAGCATCCCGAGGTGCCTGTGTTTGCTGCTGGGAAATGCAGTTCTGACCAGCTGAGTATCCAAGTTGCAACCTGGCTGTTGTGTTGACTCTTTTCTCTTATCTTTCCCTTTCCCCCCTCAGAAGGCTACCGGGTACCGAAAGGCACCAATGTAGTTGTTATAACGTACGCACTGCACAGACACCCGGAGATCTTCCCTGACCCTGAGGAATTCAGGCCCGAGCGGTTCTTCCCTGAGAGCTGCAAGGGGAGGCACCCGTTTGCGTACGTGCCCTTCTCGGCTGGTCCCAGGAACTGCATCGGTGCGTAGCTGCAGAGGTGGCACCGGGGACGCAGCTGTGCTGCTCACGCTGCCCTGGCACAGCAGCATGGAGTGCCCCCGGAGATGAGGGTGCTGACGTGCTTGACGGTGCCCTCTGAAAAAGGGAGTGCTATCTGCCCGTGCAGCTTTGTGCCTGAGCTGCATTTTGCTTTCTCCCATGGGGTTGTTTCTTTCCAGAGTACATTAAACTGTTGCCTCCTTCCCATTGCCTGTGCAGCCTGGCAGCAGGTTAGTGGGATGCTGTGTCAGGACAGCTTCTGGATTTCTGGGCCTCGGTGCCAGCACGACAGGCCATTGTGGAGCAAGAGCAGGGAGTCCTGAGGTTGTTTTTCTCTGGAAATGCATCGTCTGTCTGATGATGATCTCAGCTGGGTGTCCCAAACATGCAGCCTGCAGTAGAAGTGGTTTTCCCCTTTTTTTCTGATGCCTCAGCTGCTCCCCCGTTCCCACTAGTCCCAGAGCTTGTGCTCTTTAGTGAATGGGCATGTTAGCTCTTCAGGTCTCACAGACACCCTACACTTTTGTCAGTGCTAAAAATTACAGGGATCATTGTTTACATTATAGAGCATATGAAAAGACATGAATTTCCCCTGTGCTGATCTTAAGTGTAAAAGGTGAATATTCAGGAATTGTCATACATTTTACAAGAATGTGGAATTCATTTTTTTTCTGGTTTTAAATTTCTATTTCTGAGGTTTGTCTCATTGGCAACAGATATCCTTCACATATGAACAGTCTAGGTCTTCCCATTATTGTGTGCACACATGTATTACACGTGTATAGCCATCCATGTGCACACGTGTTATAAAGAGGAGCCCACAGAAGATAAACAGCACTGACTTTTTCTGCCCTTTTCCCATGATTAGCGTTCGGTGAAGTTCCTGCGCTGTGACATTTTTTCCGTTTTGTTTACCTCTTATTGAAGCTGCAAACCCGACCATAACACCTCTCTTGCTGCCCTGTAATCTGTAGGTCAGCGCTTTGCGCAAATGGAAGAGAAAGCCCTCCTGGCCCTCATCCTGCGGCGCTTCTGGGTGGACTGCTGTCAAAAGCAAGACGAGCTTGGTCTGACAGGGGAACTGATTCTTCGTCCGAACAACGGCATCTGGATCCAGCTGAAGAGGAGACCAAATTTCCCATCCTAATTAAAGGAAATTCAATGTTATTTTCCCCAAAATTGTTTAGGTCGAGGAATGTTTTTAAATTGCATGTTTTGTTGGCAGCCCAGTTAGTGCAGCTTGTTGATCTTTTGGAATGATTGTCTCATCAAAGATGATGTTGTGACAGTCCTGAAGTGCTGTAGTCTTCTAATGAATGAGAACTTCACATTCATTTTTAAAGGCCTTGTTTACTCAGATGAATTGCAACAATGCAAATGAAATGAAATGATGAGGTGAGGAATTAACCAGATTTTACTGTGTTAGTCAAAGCTTCTAAACAATGAATAAATGTGCTCTTACTTTTTAAGATCCTGAAAGCTACGTAGAGAGATTCTTGCTAGTTGCTGTTAGAGGAAAAGAGGCCTCTGAAATTTTCTGATTCTCAGGCAGAAACAAAACATGCCCAGGAGCTCGCTAAGAAGTTAGTGAACTTTCTCATTTCTTTGCCATGAGAACAGCATGTGTGTTAGGTAGCTGAAATATTTTTTAACAGTTTTGTTCACTGCTTCAACAGCCTCAGTAGAAGGT
>VZSV01000008.1:10313016-10333039 GCA_013398735.1 Nothocercus julius
GTTTCCGTTTTGTCAATCAGAATGCATCTGAATAACTCATGGAAACAACTGTCAAATTTGCAGGGTCTTTTTTTGTTTTTCTCCTCCTTTTTTCCTCTCAAACAGTAGCATGTCTCTACTAAGGCTGCTGTATCCCACCATACCATCAAGGAGATGTGTGATTCATTTACTCATTCAATAGAATAAAGGTATCATAATCCCAATTTGGAGTCACAGTTAGAGGTCTCCTTGGGACATTCACAGATGTTTAGTAATTTCTTCCTTCTTTCCACATTCTGCTTTATGAAGCCTTGTATTTTGGTGGAGGAGAAGGCAACACACAATAGACAAAAGCAGGTAATTGTTAAAGATGATATTTTCCTGAATACTTTTCTCATTATATTGGCACTATAATCACCTTGATTTCACCTGTGGAAACATGTGAGAACATGGCCTTAATCACTAAGCCTCAAGCCAAGCCTCATGAATTTGAAGGCTCCTTGCTCTAAGTAGGTGACACTTTGGCTTTTGGATGAGCAGCCAGAAGTCAAAGCAGATACAGCTGATGCTGGACTGGTCCACCTCTAATGATGAATGCGTTACCACCTAAGAAAGACATAACCTGTGATTACTGTTTTTGTTGATTTTATACATGCTTTTGTCTTCTGTGCACTTCTAATAGCACAGGGTGGCTTAATATATAAGATAGCACTGTGCTTTATAAAATATCAGAATAGAAAGAAAATATTTCCTGTGTTTTCCAAGTAAATTTCACTTCATTTTCAAAGGCAATTTTTGGTAATGGTGAGAAGTTCATTTCACAGGGTTGATTGTAAAAATAATTTTATTTATAAAAATATAACTTTATGAGACTACTTTCTTATGCTAATACATATTAAAAATGACTCATCTTGTGTTTTCCCAAGAGGTTCTTTGGTAAAGAATTAGTTAAAACTTCTGGACCCTGGGTGAGCTGTTGCAGGAGCAAAACTTGCATTCAGAATACATTTTCTCAGGCATTCAGTATCTGAAAATTGGAATGGCACCTCATGTATTTTGCTGAGTCATGACTTTAAAGTCAGTATTTTTAATACAATTCAAATCTTATTTTTTTTTCTGAGATCTATTTTTTGTACAGTTTGACTGAACAGAACTGTAGCCTTCATTTCCGTAAACAAATAGTTTTGATACTTGTCTAAAAGTTATGCTTGTGCTTTATTTTTGTTGCATGCTTCTAACGTGCAGGGCCATCAAGTAAACTGTAACTTCTTTATAACCTCTAATGGGTGTGACCAAAATAATTTAAACATTCATTGCGCTCTTGCCAAATTTCCTGATAAAGGAATAATAAAATACTGTGTATTGAAAAGTACATGTATAAAGTAACTGTTCACGGTCATATTCTGATGGCTGGTTATCTCCTGAAGACAAGGGGTGAATTTTAAACCCAAATATTCCTGCTACATTTTGGTTCATATAGGGTAGTCCCAGTGATGCTAGTGATGGGCTGTGTTGTCTCTGCTTCTGAAATATACCTCTGCACTGCCACAAAAAACGGGTGGCCTGGTCTCATTTTTAGAGAGAAAATAGAGCATTTTTTTCTTATGGTATCAGAAAAGACAAAACTTTCTACTCGAATGACCCATAAGAGTGTGCAAGCTGTTCAGGAGCATGGGATTTATGGTTATTATGAAGAAAATTATCAGCCCCTTGAGGTTACCAGCCGTCTTGTCACAGACTGTTTCCTGGGGCTCCCGACACTCACGTGTTGGACAGGAGGTTGAGCGCCCGCTGCCTTCCCCAATTTTACTTTAACGCACCACAAGACGAACAGCCCCGTAGCAAGGTCGGTACCTTGCTGCGTACAGACCCTCCTGGCGTGTGTCACTGAACGCAGCATCTCACTCTTCCAGCGAGCGAAAGACTCAACCTTTGGAGAATCCTTTACCCTCTTCCCTTGGTGAAAGCAGCACTGGTGCCATCCTGTGGCAAACCTGTGACTCGAGCAGTAACTTCTTATCAAGGCCTATCTTCTCAGCTTGTAGGAATTAGAAACTAAACCAACTCGCTTTTCTGTTCAAACAAAGTTTTAGATTTTTTTCAGTTCAAGTTTCAGGTTCTTCTGAAGGCAGGAGTTCTCAGCTAAGTATAAGTCCCATCTTTTCCTGGGTAAATGGACTTTTCTAGTCTGTGTCTGGAATGGTAAAGGTGAGGAAAAAAAAAAAAAAAACCACAGATGATTTGCTGCTCGTTTGCATTTATTTCATAATGATGCCATTTATTTCGGTCTTAATTTTTCACACTAATGCGCCCAATTACTTCAGGATTTACTCTTGATGTTTATGTTTTTTATGTAGGTTTTGTGCCAGCAGTAGAGTCTGACTTATCTGAATCAGGGATTAGACTTTTATTTAAAAAAAATAAGGTATAAAGAGACGGATGCTCAGTTGGTGGAATTCGTGTCTATTGATTTCTCTCTAGGACTGGTGATTTACGCTTTGAAAACGTGGCCCAAGGTCAGTAACAATATTGACAAAGTGAGCACAATTTCAAAGTAAATATTAAAGACAAGCTAGCATTGCAGACACAGTAACATGTAACACAAACTGTAGACTATTTTGTTTTTTTAAATCTTCTTCAGCAGAGCACAAACCTTATCCATTGATCCAGACCTACTGTATGTTCAGGTACGTACTTGTTATTGCAATTGATATTGGGTACAGGCTTTCATAGCAACGAGGCAGCGTGTATCGATCTCTTCAGGGATTCTGTTGAGCGCTTAGTTTGATTCTCTCACAGTTTAAGCAGTGTCATGTGAAAAAAGGAAATGATACAAGATTTATGTAACACGTACCAGAAATGGTGAGTGGGAATCAAATATCTGCTATTGTTGGTAATAGCGGCTACTTAATTTCCAGGACAGAGTCATTGTTAATAACAGCTTAATGAAATGTTGTTTCCAGTTTAATCAAGAATGAATATTCTGCTGCAAAACAAAACAGAGATTGTGCAAGTCTTATTATGTCTTTGCAACCCTAAGTAAAGTCCCAAACTTTTGATGATACTGCATATTACTGTATTTAAGCCATAACTGCATATCAGAGTGGTAATTTGTAACTCTCCACACCATTTTGTATTCATGGTAGACAGTATACAGGTAAATCACTTAGAGATACACGCTGTGGTAATTTGTAAAAATAATCATGTGCCGTTTATTAAGCATATCCTAAAGAAAAATTCTGTTTTTTTTTTAAGGATGCCTTGGATTTATCTGACTTTTTATTTCATTTTCTTATTTGTTTCAGTTCACAATGGTAAGTGAATATATAGTTCCTAAAATATGCACATGGACTAGTAAACGTTTTAGAATGGGGGAATGCACATGGGGGAAGAGGCTAGTATACAAAATGGCCTAAATATTTATATTGAGAGTGAGTAGAACCACAGAGCAAAGCAATTTTGGTGGGAGGACGCCTGTTAGTGCCTACAGTGTGGTCCTGGGACAGTTGGCTTGCTTGCCTTTTTGTGAAATTACTGTGATTTAGGCAGCATCTGTATAATACTCACATACTATCAGACTTGAAATATCATTGCAGTAAGCACGATAACTCAAGAAACAACTGCTTTAGTAGAAATGGTTTGCAGAATTTCTTTGAAACACTGGAAAATCAGTATTTATCATACTGTTCGGATATTTCAGTGCCACTCTGTGTTAATGATTTACTTTGGTTAGCAAACGTCAAACTACAAAATGCCATTGCCTTTCCCTGAAGTTCCCTGTGCTGATAAATTACAGCTAAGACATAATGCAGTTCTATGTTCAGTAACATATTAACTATTTTCTCCGAGGACAATTAGGTAATGCAGTTTTTTAGCAAAATCTGTTTGACAAATGCAGCATTACTTAAGATATGTTTTATTTGGATTGCAATCTCAATAAAACAATTTTTTTTAACGCTTCTAAGACTCAAGAAACATACACTGGTATAATATTGAAGTATTCAGATGTGGCATAATTTTTCTTGCTATTAGAAGTAAAACATATTAAATAGCATTGATGTGTATATATTAATTTACACTATAAGAAGATAAATATTCAAAATGTCTAATGCAGCAGACAATTGCAGCACTTTTTATTCCATAATTCATATAGAATATTATAAGTTATAAAAAATGCTTTCCTGTAAATGGCAAAATTGGGAAAGGGAATTCTACTGAGAGTATACACAAATTTTTAGACAAAGCTTATGAAAGTATATGCACCAGAATATTCTCAATATTTGTAAAGTACAACCTTTTGTACAAACAAGAGATTACCTTTTTAAAAATACTAGCAAACCTGGCAAATGTGCATAAGTTTCTTGTTTTTTGTCGTTGTATTTATACATTATACATTTTACTGATGTACAGGAAACATCAAATTCCCTAAATATAGTTTACTTCACATTATTTAATATCTTATCAATTTAAATCTTCTTGTAACATTTTAAAAACTTTTTAAAGTATTTGTTTTGGTTTTAAATAGCTTTTGAAACAATGAGAGCTGTAAAACCACAGTCTTATTACCAGCTAAGATTTCTTCAGTTGGATTTACTTTCTGTAAAAATGAGCTAAGAAAAATCTTGAGCTAAGAAAAATCAGTTTTTATATATAGGCTACAAACTGGCCTATTTGTTACCCCTTTTAGAAGGCTATATATAAGAAGCACAGAGCATGGGCTTCTCTGTGAAGCAGCCCTTGTATGTTTACATGGATATCTTGCATGTTCTCAATTTTTAAAATATAGGAATGTGTTGCCACTCAGATATTTTAATTTTGGTCAAAACAATGGTACAATGTGAGTGATTTCTGTTACAGAGCACTCGATACAGGATTGGTGATGAATTCCTACAAATCTGAGATTATAGCCAAGTTTATTTTGATTTTGCACTATTCCTTAAGTACCTCTCTCCTAAGAGTCTAACAGCATTTTCTTTGTTGTGAGGCAANCTTATGAAAGTATATGCACCAGAATATTCTCAATATTTGTAAAGTACAACCTTTTGTACAAACAAGAGATTACCTTTTTAAAAATACTAGCAAACTTGGCAAATATGCATATAATAGTTCCTTGGTTTTCTTTTTTCTTTTTTTTCCTTTTGTTTATATGTTATACATTTTACTCATGTACAGGAAACATCGAATTCCCTAATTATTTTATGTTATTTTCTCCATTCTTGAGCTAAAAAAAAAATCAATTTTATAGATACAGGCTACAAACTGGCGTTATTTGCTACCCCTTCAGAAAACAAAATATAGGAAGTACAAAAAGTAGGCTTCTCTGTGAAACAGCCCTTCTGTAATGTCTTTACATGGAGATCTTTCATATTCTCAGTTTTCAAAAGGTAGGCATGTGTTGCCACTTAGGTGTTTTAATTTTGGTCAAAACAACAGTACAATGTGAGTGGTTTGTATTACAGAGCACTCAGTGCAGGATTGGTGAGGAATTCCTGGAAATCTGAGCTTTTAGCCAGGTTTGTTTTGATTTTGCACTGCTCCTGAAATAAGGCCCTTCTAACAGTCGGCATTTGCTTTGTTGTGCAGCAAGTCGGCCTGGGCTCAGGGCAGGTCATAAGGAAGCAGCAGGTTAATAAAATGCTGGGAGCGATTGAACAGAACTGGAACCCTACAGATTGGCACCTTCTATGAATTTGGCTTTAGGATTAGGACATTAGGCTTATCTGCTCATAACTTCAGCCCTGGTACTTTCAGCTCCTGGTTTTCCTCTTAATGATTCTCTATCCTCTGCTCTCGGGGAAGATGCCACTGGCACTCCTGAAACCTGCCAGCGCCGTCAGCCTGCCAGAGCAGCCGTGTCTTAACGCTCTCCTTGGAGAGCTGTGTGAGCTACTATCCTCTAAAATTTATGTGTTTTGTTATTCCATATCAGAATGTGTGACTCAGATATATGAAAATACCTATTTCCAAGGAGGAGACCTCTCTACGGTATTTACACCAAATGTCAATTACTGTCAAGTAGTGTGTACCTACCATCCCAAGTGTCTCTTCTTCACTTATTTGCCAGCAACATGGACTAATGATCCTACAAAAAGGTAACATACTCATGTTTGTGCAGTTTTTGCTGGGTTTATGTGATATTTTTAGGAACATGGAACTGCTTCATCAGAACATAAGCATGCAAGGAAGGCTACATGGTTGCCATGGAAGATCTGTGTCATATATGTTAAAACTGATAGATTGCAGAATATATAATAATTATAATTACTCTAAACTTCTGTTGTTTAATGCTGAAGGAGCAAGAGATAGCCTCTGTTTCACCTGAGAATGAATTAGAAAGGACTGTGTTAATACTGCAAAAGCTGTGAATTGCTGCATTTTAAAACACAGGTTTTCCTGCTACTTAAAAGACAGCGACACTGAAACACTGCCAAAAGTGGATATGGATGGTGCCATCTCTGGACATTCCTTAAAGCAGTGTAACATCAAAATTAGTGGTAAGATACAGTTATTCACACATGAATTTTATGCTATGTATCACATAGCAGGGATGAGGATGTTTCTTGCCAGATCTCTTTCACAGCTTACAATTCTTCCACTTACTTCATCCTTCAGCCCTAACTATCTACCACTTAGGCCCTCCAAACAAGGTAACAGGGAAATTATTCTGCTGCAGTCACAGTGGCCCATTTGCTTGGGGCTTCAGTTCATAGTTACAGCTGCAGAAATTTTTACCCCTACAGTTCCTCCCCAGCAAGCTGCTCATAAGACATGTATGATTGCTTGCTTATAACTTTACTTAAAACAATTTTTTATGCCCCAAAAAGCAGAAGCAATGATAGTCATTAGGAGATGTTGTTGCCACCAGTGCAATAATTCATAGCAGCTCCACCTTTGAGTATATGCATGTTACATGTACAGTCATAGTGTCAGCATGTTGTGGCTGGGCTTTACCAGTGGGTGTATTTTAAGTTTATTAAATGTGTTGTTTAAACCTTTACTACCATCATATTGTCATTACATGGAGATCAGCTTTAAGTGTAACATGATGCTATAGAAAAATGTTGTCCCCGAATAAGGAATATTCAGTTGCTGCTTTTGAGGACAAATATAGCCTTATGGATGTTAGCATAAATCTTGAGTTTCATTGGAATAGCACTGAGTATGCTGGGGTAACTGCATTGTGCTCTATGGGAGCTCTGCCCTGCAGCTTGGTGACTTGTGCTTGCTTCTTAGGGGCACTTGCCTTCCAGAGCTTTCTGGACATTTGCAAGGGCTCTCCTGCCAGCAACCTCTCATGTTTGTCCTTCTGAGAAGCTTTGGTCCAGCAAAATAGATTTCAGCGGCATGTTGTTTTTAACGCTGTTTTGTGCAATCGATGTCACTGGAGTTAGTGTACCCTTCGTGCAGGTAAAGATAACATCAGAGTGTGTAGGTTTTTCCTTTACCATGTAATACTGCATCCTGCCCATACTTCTGATTTTGTTAACTGAAGCATCTGAGAAGTATAATGTAACTCACATGAGCACGGGCAGTAGCACTAGTTTACAGTGCTTGCATCATCTGAACATTTACCCTTTCAGCAAATGCTTTCTGAACACCTTCTCTCTTTTGTTTTTCTCAGCTTGCAGTCCAGATGTCCACAAAGGCCTGGATATGGAAGGGAAAAATTATGATGTTGCTATGGCTGACACTTATCAACAGTGTCAGAAAAGATGCACCAATGACAACCACTGCCAATTTTTTACATATGCTTCAGAAACATTCCACAATGAGAGCCTTCGGTAAATGCGCGTTTGAGCCCTCTCCCTGGACAGCGCTGTGGCTTTGGAGGGTAGATCTCAGAGCAGTCTCAGTCTTCTTCCTTAAACAAGGAAGTAAGTTTTAGCTTGGCCTGTCATTCTTGAAATGCTGACTCAAAGTGGCAGGAAAATACCTATAGTAAATTAGGTTTCATTCATCCGTTGTGAGAAAGACCGAGTTGATTATCATAGCACTGAAAAAAAATATTAATTAATTAATGCTGGAGACATTAAAATGCAGATGATATCTGGAGGTGAATAGCTTTATTGGTCCGTTAAATCTCGCTCTGTGTATTGCTCTGAAAATACCATCTTCGTTGCAGTCAGAGAAACACCTTGAATTTTATTTGCACTGGCTTTGAGCTCTTAGCCTGCTTGGTTTTGCAAGTTAAACACTGTTCAGCTAGACCTGTTCCTCATGTGAAGGTTCTTCTGGAGATTGTTCCAACCCCCGGCCAGAGTATACAGCACAATAGGAGTTAAGGTGCCAGGAGGATATTGTAGGCCTGTTGTCTTACTGCTTTCTTTATTCCTTGTCATTTAGTAAAAATTGCTTCTTGAAACATGCCACTTTAGGAACCCCAACCAGCATAAGAGTGCTTGATGATGTTGTCTCTGGATTCTCTTTAAAGTCGTGCCAGCTTTCTGACACAGGTAACTATTAAAATCTCTTTTGATTCACTTTAGATTTAAGGGTGGTGGATGACAAGGGACTCTCTATCTCTGACATATATGTTTTGTTACATAAAAGTAATAACCTTATTCTTAATTCTTGGAAATATAGACAGTACTCAAGCACTAAAGAGGTGCTCATCTTTTTAATTTCTCCATTTCATTATTCTGTATTACAAAACCAGTCCTTTACTTTAAAGATCTAAAGAAGGCTTTCGTAAGATTAGTTTGATTAAATTTCAATTTTATCTTTGCATCAGAGATTAAAAAATGAAAGATAAAATCTCATCCATTTCAAAGATCAGGAGTATAAATCTTTCTAATTTTGTTTGTATACCATGTATGTGCTTGGAAATTTCTAATGAGTACTGGTGGCTTTCTAGTACAACTGGCTAATGGGAAGGGCTGCATTCTGTGCGATGCATCGGTAGCTTGTGATGAAAGCAGAGTCTGTGCTTGTTCCTGCAGTCATTACTCGGTCAAAACTCTCAGGATTTGTAGGATCCAACAGTTTGTATTATATCTTGTCCTCAATTAAAACATCCTGCTTCACTTTTTTGTTTTCTCACCTACACCTTTCTTGTCTTATTGCCTGCTATTTTCTATTCTTAATGATGATACTTTTTCATCTGCCTCTATGTAGCCTTATTTGAATTTGCAGATAATCTTTCCTTCTAATTTTAAATCACATTTTGTATTTTCTAGGTCCCTCCATCTTTCCTTCTCTATCAACATGTTTTCTTTAGACTCTGATAGTCCCGCTACAGGACAAATCTCTGCAAACTTTGAAAAAAATTAGTTTAGTTCAGCTCCTAAAAACAGAGCACCAATGAGAAAATGAAGTGTGAAGAATAAGAAAGCAAGGAAGAATTTTGGGGTGGGGTGTAAAGAGAAGAAATTCAGCTATTCCCTCACTATATATGTGTAAAGATCAAAGATTTTCCCCCCCCCTCAAAGTACTGCTCTGTAATATGGACTAGAAAGACACATATTCATGCTTAGAAGAAAAATTCTAGTACTTTGAGGGTCCTGCTTGGAGAAGAATTCAGGGGACTGAAGCTCATGCCCAAATGATATGATTTTTATGATGGTATGATTTTAAATAGAAATAACAATCCAAAAAAAATCAGAAACTATCAAAGATATTAATGACCTATGACAGCATTGATATGACCATAACTAGTTTTCTGGAAAAAGAGAAAAAAAAAAAGGCAATATGCTTTTTAGACTTTCTTAAGTCTTTTGTCATTAGCTTTTCTTCCCATGTAAGCAGAACAGCTCCTCTGCTAATCCTTACTGGATGTTACTGGATATTTTTCCCCTGGCACTTCTAAATGTCATTTCCCTGCTTCTCTCCTTGATCCTCATCTCTGCTCAATAATCCTCTACATAAAGTGACACACTTAAAACAATGTTCATGAGAAATAGTTTCTTAGTTAAAACATCATGATATCTTTCCAGCATATCAGTCACAAGGAAACAGTGAACCAGGATACAAATTAAATAATTTGTAAGTCTTTTTTTTTTTTTAATAACACTATAAAATTTTTTGAATTTTGATATTATTTTCTTGTCTTATACAGATTGTCTGATGGACATTTTTGAACATAAAGAATTTTCAGGAATTAACATTACAACTTTTTTCACTCCCGATATCTCCGTCTGCCAAACTATTTGTACTTATTTTCCAAACTGCTTGTTCTTTACATTCTTTACCAGGGAATGGCAAATAGAATCCCAAAGGTGAATATAATCACTAACTTTAATTTTCTAAGTAGATATTTGAAAAATGCTAGAGTTTTTATTTTTCACTAATTTTTATGATATTTATGGAAATTCTTGGTATATTAAAGTTAGAAGGTTACTTCCAGTAAAGCATTGGGTTTTTTTACATGTTTTATTTATATCTTCATAATTTTCTGTGGGCATTTCATCTGTCATGCAGTGTAACCAGGCATTTGTAATGTAGCTGCATATCTGGCAGTAATCTGAGAAGTTATAGGCATTAAAGAGAGAGTAAGAGAATGACTTAAAGACATATTTCAAGAAATCTGTTTTCCTGCATTATAAAGTTACTTACTTGAAAGGATTTTGCATAAAGTAAACAGGTGTGAAGTGTTTCCTTTTAAAGAACTTCCTTTTTTTTGTATTTAGTAGTGAGAAGAGTTAAAAACCTAAATTCCACACTAAACTGATGTGAAAAGAAGAATAAACTTTCACAGAAATTTCAGGGAGCAGCAAAACTGAGATGGCATATATCATCTCAAGTCACCTTTTCTATGTATGTATATATACTATACAATCTCTAATAGTACAGCCATACGCCACTTCACAGAACTGCACAGGCCCTATTTTTCTGTGATTTTAGGTGTTGAGTTAGCATTTCTTTAATGTATTTTTATATGAAATGTTTTGCAGTACAGAGGTGGGAGAAAAAGCACCTTTAATAAAGAACATTCTTTTATTGGTACCTAAAACATCAATTTTAGAATGTGAGAAGAGAATTAGTTATATTTAAAAATTTTTCATTTTTAGAAATCTTTGCCTTCTGAAGACATCAAGAAGTGGTATACCAGATGCACTTATATCAAGAGAAAAAGTTGTATCAGGCTTTAGTCTCCTAAATTGTAGAAGATCCTTCCCTGGTAAAGAATAAATTACAATACTAATTCAAAATACTAATTTTGAATTAATCATGACACTAAGCCTTACTGATGTTTGGAATATTCCTTCTTGCAGCCTGCAATTCTCGCACTTACACAAATATGAACTTTTTGGGAGAGGAACTCAATGTCACGTATGCTAAAGGACACAAAGCTTGTCAGCAAGTTTGCACAGACATGATCCGTTGCCAGTTTTTTACCTACTTTCCCCTCCAAGATTCATGCAATGAAGAAGGGTGAGATACGTTTTTTTTTTTTAAATGTTTTAAAGATTGCTGAAAGAATCATTCTACAGACTTAGGAAGGGAATAGTGTATGCGTCATGCAAAACTGAATCTTTACATTGATTTATTGGCAGAAAATGTAAGTGCCACCTAAAAATGTCCTCAAATGGATCCCCAGTGAAAATAGTACATGCAGGGGGAAGGATCTCTGGATACTCGCTAAGATTATGTAAGAAAAAGGCCAGTACTGGTAAGTAAAATTTTCAGTTAAAAGAGGCAAGTCTTAAATGAGTTCAGTACAGGAAGCCTAAACCTCCCCAGCACTCAGGGAGCATTGAAATGGTAATAGGACTTCTTGTGAAGTTAAGTTGAATTCTAGAAAAGGGAAGGTAGTTTATTACAATCCTGTGTAGCATACACCTTGTAAACATAAACGCTACACATCATGAACCTGCTTATAATAGACATAACAATCAGAAATGTATCACCTTTTTAGTAGAAGATCAGACCCAATTCATCTTTGTCTTTTCCCTAGTGAGTGAAAATCATCTTTACCCTTTCTCAATTATTTCCGTAGTGTGCATGCAGCATTCTGAAAAAAGTATAAGGATTGTTGGGGGGACCGACTCGGCTCCTGGCGAATGGCCCTGGCAAGTAAGCCTGCACGTGAAGCTGTCTCGCCAGAGACACATCTGCGGAGGCTCCATCATCAGCAATCAGTGGATTCTTACAGCTGCTCACTGTGTTGTGAGGTGGGTGCTAAGCGTAAAGGGACTCATTGAATTTTTTTCTTTCAGCGCGTGAGAAAAATGGAGATCCATTTTTCAGAAAAAAGCAAGCATGCATGATAAAAATGAGGACTAGAATGAATTATTTTTATGTAGCCAAAAGGGGAAGTTTTAAGTCAGACTTCATATTTTTGTTGTAATTGCTCAGTAAATTTTCCTCGGTAAAATCTAATTTATTTGGCTAGCATGCAAGATAAAGCTAGGTGATGCACCAATTAGGCTGTTTCTGATACCTGAGCTTTAAACCAACTCATTTATCTCTTATATGAAATATCCAGACTCTAACTGTGTTGGCTTTCCTTTAACTTCCTTTTTTTTTTTTTCTAATTTTATTAATCAATTAATACCCTATTTTAATGTGTATTTCATCTACAAGTGCAAAATTTAGAGCAGACAGCACTTAAGGTATTGCTAATTTGCACCAACGCATATAGCATGTATTGTTGTTGATGCCAAATTACCATCAGATCTGGGTAATGAAGCCACTCCTGTTTTGAAGAGCTGATTTTACTGATATGCACATGATCCATTTCCCTTGTTACATTGTCTGCATCTGTAAAGCACCTTATCCTGGCACTTACAGATTGAAAATTTTAAGGCTGTTCATTGATTCAGTAACAGGCAACATGCTTCAAAGATGAGAACATTGACTCAGCAACACGGGCTGAAATTAGACACATTTATTCAAGTAATCTGATTTTAGTGTGAAATAGTTTTGCTAACATTTGGCCTTTAGAGACAAACCCTATTAAAGTGGTTAGGCTCTCTGAGCCCAATATAACAATGACATTATCTCCTAAAGGAATGTAATTATTCCTCTGACATCCCATGTTCATAGAAGTTGTCAGCATGTTAAAGGGCAAAGAGATAAAATATATTTAAAAAATAAGAAGTTGATGTTGTTGCTTGGAAATTAATACATATTTATGTATTCACATATAAAATTTACAAAATTTTGAGGTTGAGAATGTGAAAACAAAAATGGGGAGGGTGACCTCAGGGCTCTCCCTGTGCACTCAGGAGCTGACCCCTGCATGCAAACCCTAAACCAGGGCAAATCCGTGAGCCACACACTGACTGTTTGTCTCTCTCCCTCAGTCTTGCGAATCCCAACATCTGGCGAGTTTATGCGGGAATTTTAAAACAATCGGAAATAAAAGCAGAAGTGCCTTTCTTCAAAGTGCAAGAGATTATTGTTCACCCTCAGTATAAATTCGCCCAGATGGGATATGACATTGCTTTAATGAAACTTGAAACACCTATGAATTTTACTGGTATGTACAGTATTACAGAAGAATTCTGACAATGTGCAGGATGTCATAGGGATGGTTTTGTTACTGCAGTTCATGAATCTTGGGCTGGTTTCCTTCAATATGCAATTAATGGGGTTTGAGGACAATTTTACTGTGTTAGCTTTGAAGAAAGCATGGGTGGTTTTTCTTTACACAATTGGGGCAATACATAGTATAAGAGAGAAAACATAACGTTGAACCTATCACCAGGGTTTGTATAGGGTGCCTGGGAAACTTTAACATTGCAAGTATTTCTACTGGCCAAATTAACGTTTCAAATTGTATTTTAGATCTTCAACTACCCATCTGCCTGCCATCGAAAGAAGATGCTAACACACTTTACACCAACTGCTGGGTGACCGGATGGGGTTACAGGAAAGAGAGAGGTACACGTTAATTAAACAGCAAGTGCTTGTATTTGCCAAATTAGTGTTACAAGCAAACAAACAAATATCAAACAAATCTCTAGAGTCCTTGAAATCAGGAATTATGGTTACAGGCTAAACAGACTGTGCATTTGTTCATAGCTTTACTTGTACGAACTTGCATCAGTCATCAGGGTCAGTGGGCTTCAATTTAGCTAATCCTATAGACTGATGCTTTATGCTGGGCTGTCAGGCTGCCTCCCTGCAGTTGGGTGAATGCTGAAGTTGCCCACTTTCAGGTTATTTAGTATGCTCACAGATACACCTCCTGTTAGGAAGTGATTTATTATACCGAGATGCTTATCTGTGAAGATGCAGAGGATCTAACCCAGACATTACTGATATCCCTTTGTACATTTGAGGGGGGATGTTTGGGATGGTCCAATGAGTTAACACAGCTCATCTGCCCAGGCAGAGGAAAGACAGAGGGAGAGAATGTCCTAACAAAGAAAGTTTAAGAATATAAGATATACTGAGATCTTTTGGTTTCAGTTCATGATGCATGTAGAAGAAAAAGAAAAAATAATTCCCTAAGAAACAATCACTTGGGAGTCAAATCAAATACAGAAAATACAGAAAAACCCAGAAGGCTGTAAAATAGGGTTTGAGCTCATGATCCTAGTATGTGATTCTCTGGTCAGTTATTCCAAAGGTTCCAGTATTCCAGTTGCATAACTCCTTTAATGTCCTTCACTGGATATTCTATGTTTTACACTGGTAGACATTTGATTAGAGTCAGGCCAAGGCTTTTAAAGCAAATTCTACCATTCTTTGGGCTACTGCTATTGCTGTAGAGCAGACACTATAATTTTCTTAACTTGCAGTTACTTCTATTAAGACTTATGAAAGAGAGCATATAGGAAAGATGTATAAAATTATCACTAAATAATTCAGTTATCTGACACAAAAATCACAACAGGCTTGTTACAAAGATTCATAAATTCATTGATTTGAGAATTCAAAATCTGTTAAGAATTTAATTTTAAATGTAACCAGTATGGTTCTCAAATACATTTCCTTAGATTCTATCCCATTATATTGGCAAAAATGATATATATAAGTGGAATAGATCCTCCTTTTGGAGCTGCCAGCTGGAAAAGTCAACAGACTTAATTGTTGAGATGGCTGATTTTGACTTGCAGTCTGCACATAACCAATCTACTTGGTTATGTGATTTTACTAATATGAATTCCATTTTAAAAAATCAGATTGAAATGTGTTGCTCTGATGATTCTGAATGTTGTTTATAAGCACCTATAAATGACTTTTGTATTCTGATAGTAAATCTGATTTGAAAGTCTCTGATCTTATACAGAGGTAGGTCAAGTGGCTGTCAAATATCAGTGCTGTCTTTTATATTGTAATCCCTTTATACATAGAGTCGTCCCCTTTACTCACCTTCCTATGCAAGGGTTGGAGTTCAGTGTGAAATCTGATATATTTAGGTAGATATTGTATGGACTGTAGTTCTTAATTTCTAAGGAAATGCTGACTCTCATGCTGCTATTTTCTCTGCCTGCAAATTTCTCCATCCAGTGAATATGAGGGCATTGAACAGCCCTGAGCTGGCAACTGGGAGGCTCCAATACTCCTGCCATTCCCTGCTGAGACAGAATTGTTCAGGATACACAGCAATGCAAAATCACAAGGGAGTCTTTAAGCTTGCCCAGTCACGAGATATATACACTGATAAAATGGTGTTACTGAAATACTCACATTAACAGTCAACATTGTGTGCTAACACAGAAAAAGGAAAGACAGTGCCGTAGAAGTCCAACATCACCCTAAAAGCAGTGACCTCCAACTTTATAATAGTACCATATGAGGATTTCTAGATTTTAATTTAAGTTTTTCTTTTGCTAGGACTGAACGCTTCTCTGTTCTTACCTGTACATTGCTTAGGTCGTGTTGAAGATATTCTTCAGAAGGTTACTGTTCCCCTCATGTCAAAAGAGGAATGCCAGGCAAGGTACAGACATCGCAGAATAGATGACAGAGTGATCTGTGCTGGCTATGAAGAAGGTGGAAGGGATGCTTGTAAGGTAAAGAAGTATATAGCAACATATGCAAATATACCATTGCAAATCATAATTAAACTCTTTATAGTAATAACAAAAACACAAACAGAACTATCATTTAACTTGTTACTTCTGCATGCCAAAACTACTGACATCTGAAGTATACATAGGAATTTTCTTATGCAACATAGAAGTCGGGATAGATTATATGCAATCTCCAGGTAAGGAAATGCTTGAGTGTGCATACAAACACATACAATTTCACGCTCACACTTTCACAAGCGCCCTCTCCATTTGTCTCTTACTATAACCAAAATCAAAAGTGCTGAGGCAAAATTAATTTGATGAAAACTATATTACTTTTACATAAAAAACCCACTGCAACAAATAAGAGGAGTAAATAGAAGTAGTACAAACAAATTTGCTGCTCATCCATTTAAGGAAAAAAAACAGCATTCCTCTGGAGTATCAGAAATCCCAAAAGAGGAAATATAGTATCCCAAAGCATTTCCTCAGTAACAGCGGATTTCTTATGTAATATTTATATTCCTTAACATGAAATGCGTGTTAAAGGCTTATTTTAAAAATCTGTTATTCACAATCCAGAAGGCAAGATGTTAGGAATACTATTGAAGTACATGAGGAATGGAATAAAGACAATTTGAGCAGACTGGTCAGTTCGTTATTAAAATTCAAAATGTCACAAAATTGCGGCTTCAGATTCTCTGCTTTTGTACTCATGTACTTCTGTTAAGTTAGATACTTTGAACTAATTTATACAAGATGAAAATATTGTCCAATTAGTAAAAATTAAATATTGTACTGAATATAGTACTTACATTTTAAGCATTTATCAGTTAACATTTCTATTCTACATTGCCAACTTTTATTTTGATTGGTATTGAGTAATTAAGAATAAAAATTTTCAGAGCTGGGAAGTAATTTCTTCTCTGACAGTCAAGCTTTCTTTAATACAGTGTGCCAGAGTATGGAAGTGCTGTTATATAAAAATAACATACTTGCTATCATCTCAGCTGTCATTCATGACAGCCACACTATACTTGAAAACTCTATATTCAGAAAGATCTGTCAGAAATAAGAAAACAGATGTAACAGATGTACATAATCCATGTACGGAACTGAGGTTAGCACACTGAATACAGGATCGCAAGAAAAAAAAATGGTAAATATATTTTTCCATTGGTAGTTTCCATAATGGTAAATGTTATATTTTTCTTGGTTGTGCATATGGTCTTTTTTCATTGGGTTTAAAATCAAGATAAGTATATAAATAAATATATATGTACATTTGTCTGTTGTTTTGAACATTAATTGGAAGTTGAAACGTATTGCAATGCCTGGAAAATACTCAGAAGTCAGTTTACTAGAAAAAAAGCGAAATCTGCTTCTCTTCAGATATGCTGATATGTTAATCAGCTTTAGGTGGAAGTATTTTAAACTTAGACAGTTATGCTGCTGTAAACACGGCGTGATGCTGACTTTTCTGAAGGTTTTCCTTGAGAGTAACACTGACCAGAGCCAGCCCTTGGATACTCTTTTCTTCTCCTCTTGTGTCACAGGGAGACTCGGGAGGGCCACTCTCCTGCAAGCACGAGGAAGTCTGGTACCTGGTGGGCATCACCAGCTGGGGCGAGGGCTGCGCGCGCCCGGGGCAGCCCGGCGTCTATACCAACATTGTGGAATATGCAGACTGGATTCTGGAAAAAACAGAAACATAAACGTAAGACTTGGATATGAAAAAAGAAGAATGAACAAACTTCACATTTACTAAATAAAAAGTTGTAATAAAAAATAGGTTTGTTTTCACTGATGTGGCAGGAAAAAAAGATCATCTGAACTATGAGACTTAATTCCCATAAGCCCACAAGGCTATTCACAGAAAGATCCCGGAATCAGCTACTTCTGCAAGATCTACTACCAGGATTAACTCCTCCTGACCTGCTCTACTGCAAATCCTAACCCTCACTTAAACAATACAAAAAGCAGGTCAACGAGAGAACATAAATGCAAAAGGGTTTTCCTTTACCACGTAATGTTCTTTACAAAGTCTGAAAACATGGTTGCACAAGCAGACAGACAGACAACCAAATGCCATCTCGTCAGGGTTTCACTGCACTAGAGAAAGGACATAACAAGTACTCACCCTCTGCTAATGACAACAAGGGCTTTTCCTTCTTTAAAACAGCCCGATATTACCTTCGAGACGCATGCTTATGTTTTATCATCTGTAGAGGCTATTTTAACCAGTACTCTCAAATTCTATCAGTTGCTTACCTCTCATTTATGCTATGTGGGTATCTTAACCATTTAATCTCAAATTAGACTCATAATTCTTTTGGGTGCTTAGAAAGAAAGGAGTGGCTGTGAGCTATTTCTGAATTTTATGTTGTGAAATTCATATCAGCATATCTGAAGAGAAGAAGAAGAAAATTAGTGCACCGACACTCTTTCACATTCTAAAACACTAGAGACAGGGAAAAAAGCAAAGGACCAGAGTGAATACCCTTCTCTAAGTCTGTGGTCTGCTTTGAAAGTATCTGTATGACCTTGAATCTGTTGGGTGCAGGTCTAACTGCAACATTCATATGGAAAAGAACAGCAGAGTGCCTTTGGTAGAGTGCATTCTTTCCTGGGATGGTCTAAGGTATTTAAACAACCAGTCATGAACACCTCTTATTAAACCTTCACACCAAACTACTTGGAAAAACATTTAAGTGGTCATCTACAATGACCACTTATTGCTCCGGACAGGCTTCAACATTTATCCTTGTTCTCTATAACTTACCAGGGCTTTACTGTCTGACTTCAGTTTCTTTATAGCAGAAGCTCGATTTTAACTTCTCACTTGCCTCCTCAAGGAAGTTGCAAGTTCTTCCATAGTTAATGAGAATCAATAACGTTACTACCTCTTTTGCGCACATAAAAAGTATTTTTTTAGCTTTAAAATAGGCATTCAATAGGGAAAATGATTTGCCAGCTCTTAAAACACATTTCTTAGGGAAAAAAAAAAAAAAAATCACTGTCTTAACCTCCTTCCCAACTATAAAGGTAACTACTTTAACAAACCAATCCCTTATTAAAGCGTTTCTACTGTAAAAACAGTACCCAGGGCAGAGTTCTCGTTCTCACTTTTCAACACAGGGCACAAACCTGCCCGTGGTAAATTGCTGCAGCTGAATATAGCGTGTTCTGACATGAGGTCTGTTCCCGAGTTATTCCGTAAGATGGACATAGTAAGTCACATATTTGCACATTCCTCCTTCGATCTGCCACACTCCTAAACATTAATATTTAGCATTGGTAACACCTTTCAGTCACAGACCTCAACAGTTCCTAAAGGCTTCACTCAAGCTCTCCAGGGCCAGTGTAAGATATTTGATTATTTTAAGCTTTTGTAGCCTCTATGAACCGAGTACACATATCTGCAGGTTTTGCCCTTATCTGGTGACAGAACTTGAAAGGTTTTAATATCCAATGTTATTTGAAAAACAGTTTTGAAAGGACTGATGAAGTGGTCCGGCCGTTTGCATCTCTTATTTGTAGTATTTATGCACAAGACTTAATTCTCGTGGCTCTCCAGAGGCTTTTCAAGCTGTCTGGATTCCTAGCACTGTTTTTCACTGTGGGAATGTGACTCTTGCTAAGCTGAACGCAAGACAGGGGATACTGGGCACATTAGTACCGATACCTCCTCAAGAACACCTGTGCTTGAGTTTTCCAGGAGCGGCAGTGTGGATCGTGGCCCTCAGCACTGCAGCTGACTCTTGTTCTTACGAAGGGAACGGTCTGACAACGGGCAGGCTCCGGCAGCGCCCCCGGCTCCCCGGGGAGGCCGCGGCCTCCGCACGGGCCCCTCGCTCTCCCCGGAAGCCCCGGGTTCCCCGCCCCTACCCAGGTCGCGTTCCCGCCGCCGCCCCTCACCACCCAGGACTCCGTTTTGTCCCATACCGGCCGCCATCGCTGCATCCGCCCCGCCCCTTTTCCCGCTTGCTACTCGCTTAGCATAACCCCGCCCCCACGCCGGTAACCAATGACAGCGTGCGGCGTCCTGTACGCGGAAGTTGGCAGTACCATGGAGAGACGGGCAGGGGGAGCTTGTCTGGCGGTCTCTCGTGCCACGGTTCTCTATGGTGAGGCCTCCG
>VZSV01000008.1:10341124-10355946 GCA_013398735.1 Nothocercus julius
TCGGCCCCCGCGCTGCTGCCGAAGGACACGGCAAGGGCAGCGATGTTAGAGAAAGAAACGCCGGAGGAGCAGCGCTGCCGGGAAGCCTCGGGATGCAGGAGCAGCGATGGGCAGGAGAGCCCCCGGCTCCGGGGATCCCGCCACCCCGGTACTCACCCAGACGCGCTGCTACCCGTGCCCGCGCAGGCGGCCGGGCTCCGCGCGGCGCGTCCCGGCCAGGAGCACTTTGGGGAAGGGAGGAGCAGCGCAGGACGGGGAGGGCAGCGAATGCAGATGAGGAATGGCACTAATCCAGCTGTGTCCCAGAGTGGCCTCCATCCTCAGCACCCAGTGAGGCACTGCAGCTGCCAAGGGCACAGGGACGAGAGGAAGGACGGAGAGAGGAAGGGGGAATAAGAAGGATGGAGAGAGCAGCGGAAATGCTTAAGGCAACAGAGCCCCGTGCCAGGAATAGCCCTGAGAAAGCCAAGCAGAGTATCTAGGGCAGGGGATAGGGTTTCCTTCCTTCTGGAGAGGAGAGGGAGGGTGAACGCCGCGTGTCCTGCGAGGGGCTGATCCCTTGGCCCCCGCAGTTATTTTAACGCGGGGCTTAGAAGCCCTCAAGCAGTGCGGAAAGAGGGGGGCTACGCAGGGCTGCGTGGCTGTCCCTGCACCCGCTGCATGGATTTCCCTGCCAGAAGAGCTTCCCTCCACCCCGCAAGCACCCACACACGGCAGACACGGGGCGCCCGGGGAACCAGCCCCCCGAGCTGGGGTGCTCAGCCCGTCCCAGCTCTTGGCCGCACCGGGTTTTGCTTCGCAATAGGAGGCAGCCGTGTGGGACAGAGGAGCAGGGGCATCGCTCAGCCCCATCCTCGCAGGGCAGCGGGACCTGAGGCCACCTTTGTGAAGGAGAAGTTTAGAAATCAAGTGGCAGGAAAGGTTTAATGGCAGGTTTAGAAAAGTGGCAGGAATAGCGGATGCTTTGGGGGGAAAGTTTCTAACTCGCAGAGAGCAGCCGGCTCCATAGCAGAGGCGGGAGCCGCGTTGGTGGAGACGCCGGCAGGGGAGCGGGAGCGGCTGGGAGAGGCGCCGCTCCAGCAGGAGTGGGGAGGAGGCTTCCCAGGGCAAGCGTGGGGCGAAGGAGAAAAGCAGCTGCGCCGGTTCTCCCAGGGGATGCGTCAGAGCCGCACGGCACCCCATGTCTCAGCTTTTAGGTGTCCACATGAGGACTTGGGACATAAAGCCCAAGGGCTGTTCCGGGCCCCGGCAGCGCCCTCCTCCAAACAACACCTCCCAGTTTGGGGGGATAACACGGCAAGGCCTCCCCAGTCCCCGAGCACGTGGGGCAGCCTGCGGGGAGCAGCACAAGCTCCGAGGAGGAGGCGAGATGCTCCCACCTGGCCCAGGATCCTGTGAGCTGCGACACAGAAAAACCAAGCTGGTCCCGCAGTGATAACACCGGCCCTGGGTGAGCTTTTGTCCCCCCTCCTTACAAGTTCAACATGCTATTTGGGTAATTAACTTAATGAGGGATTCACTACTGCCAGCCCCTTACTAGCAGGGAGCGACTGAACCTGCTCCGCTGCCGGGTGGAAGAGCAATTAATGCGCCACGGGGTTGGCGAGCTGCAGGCAGAGGGACAGGCCGGGGTCCCCAGCGTGTCCCCATCCCTGCTGCCGGCAGCACGGGAGAGACGCTCACCGGAGGCAGCCACGGGTGGATCCAGGAGCTCCATCCGCAGGTGCAGCCCAGCTGTGCCGAGGGGCCCCCCAGCACCGTCCCCCAGATTCGGGCCCGCGCTCATTGAACAGCACTCGAAGTAAAGCCAAGACGCGCAGCTTGCCAGCAGCAACGCGTGCGCAAAGGCACCAGCCACTCGCTGCTAACGCACGTCCTAACAAACAGCACCATGTTTCCCCAGTGCTCTCATACGGTACCAAATGATTCAGCTTGAAAGTAATTTAGTTCAAGCCCCCAGCCAGGCGCCGTCCAGGCAGGGGCACCGAGGACATCCTGGTGGCGGCTTCTGGGAGGCTCTGGACACGAGTGCCCGACGCAGGTGGCGGAAGGGCCGGCCTGGCAGCCACCCAGCGCCACTCGATAACCCCCGCGCTGCCGGGCGGCGAGGGGCCGGGACGCCGGTTCCACCTGCGCAAATAGCCCCAACGCCCAGTTCCCGGGAACCCTCCGTGTCCGCAGAGTCACCGGGGCAGCGCCGCGCGCTCCGCGCCATCGCGGCACACGGAGGGTTTCCCATCGGCACTCGGCACCTCCAGGAAGAAACCGGACGCTGCTGCCAGCTAATCCTGTGCGCGTGTATCCGTGGCAGCCAGGGGGCACAAAGCGGCCGGCGTCGGCGATGACATTAAAGCAGCTGTCCCGTCCCCGCAGAATCCGCGGCGCTCCGAGCTGGCCGGCACAGCCGTGGCCAGCGCTGCTGCCGGGCTGGGCTGCGGCGGTGCCCGGCGCCTCGGCCCCCTCTGCAAGGCACAGTCACCAGCCGTGTCGGTGAGAGGCTTCGGCTGCAGCTCATCCGCCTGCCCTGCGCCCAGTGCCGCGTTTCCCACATGGGTCTGGATCTGTGGGAAGACGTGGGCCAGTGGAGAAGCCCCATGTCCAAGGTCCCCGTGGTACAGAGCAGAGCCAGCAGGCTCCCCACACTGCAGTGGGGCTCCTGTGCCCGGGCAACCCAGGTTTTATCTTGCACCATGCCTGGACACGGTTTCCGGCACAACAGGGCAGAAATATCTGCAGAAGCTCCGCTGGGTGAAGGGAGCTCTCCCAGCCACATCCCGTGGCACTGACCTCCTGGTCACGTCGCTGTCTCGCTGCTGCCCTGGCGCCCACAAGGGAACTGTCTGAATGACGAAGCCTGGCCAGAAATCCGGCACTGGCTCCAGTTCACCCCCTGGAGCCTCGTTCACGCCGTGCTTTGCATCACTGCCATGCGTTTGACCCCAGGACAGATGCTGCTGCAGCTGCAAAGGGAAAACTGCCCTGCTAAACCGCAACGAAATGCAGCCCAGGGGAGTAGGGCCAGGGACTTCCCTGCCAGCTGCAGGGGTGACAGCTCCGCTCCTCTGAAAGGCATTGGCGGCTGTGCTGGGACACAACGTCCCAGCTCTGTGAGGTTTATGTGAAGCCAGCTGCAAGTTAAACCCAAGCCCCACAGCTCAGCCCTGCACTGAGCTGCAAAACGCAAACCGCCCTGTGCCATGTGCAGCCCTTGCTCTCTCCCGTGCCCCAAACCCCTCGTGGGGACTTGCCACACGTTTGCTGCCCCACCAAAACCTCCTGATCCTCCACGTGGAGCCCGCTTTCCATTTTCTGTACTATTTTCTACACGCGATTGAAGCCGGAGTCATTTGCCCCCTGCCCCGGCCCAGCTGGAGGTGTCGCCTAATCACAGACTTAGCAGCTCAGGGTGCAGCTAATCCCCACTGTGCCCCCGACCAAAACTGTGTCGCCCACCCCACAGCCACCACCGCTGGGCCCGTGTTACCCAGCGCCAGGTGCTACACAGGGACAGACGGAGGGATGGACGGACGGGTGGATGCTTTGTCACCAGCGCCAACCTCCCTTGTCCATGCAGCCGTTCCCACCGCTCGCCAGGGCTGTTCTTTGAGGCCAGACGTACCTGCTGGCTCTGCACCGCGCGCCTGGTGAACAAGGGGCAGAGGCTAAGAGGGCAGGAGGGACGGGTGCCAGCACCCGGGGCCGTTTCCTCCAGGAGCCTGGGACGTCTGTCGGCAGGGTTGCTGGGTTTGCCCAGTTTGGAGGATACAGCAACAACCACGATCAGCAGCTCCGTTTTGACTCCATCACTCCCTGCTGGCACAAGGGATGCTGGATGGGATGCCCATTAAAAACATGTGGTGCCCATAAGATAAACAAGCTCCTGGTGTTAGGAAAAGGAGCCCACGTGCAGCAGGGAAGGAGTCACCTCCAGCCATGTCCGCTCTCCATCCCAGCGCGGAAGCCGAGGCAGGATGCAGGGAGCGGGCAGCGCAGGCAGCCGAGACGCGCGTCAAGGACCACCTATGGCTGCACAGCCTCATCCCGGCTCTCCTTGGGGCCTTCCCGGGAAGGGCATCCTGCCGGTTTGCCCTTGCCCGCGCATGGCACTTGCCTTCCCCAGGGATCGCTCGCTCTCGCGCCAGCCGCCTGCGATTTCACCAGTGCCAAGGGACCCACACAACCAGTTAGCTGGGAAAACAGGGGCGCACCTCATGACACCTTTGGAGCCGCGGCGCTCCGCGCTGCCGGACGCCGACGTACTGTCCGGAAGAGCCCTGCGAAGGGGCGACCCGGCCGATGTCCCCGAGAGCTGCTGCTTTTCAGGCCCCAGGACGGTGCAGCGCTGTGAGAGCTGCTGCTCGGCATGCGGGTTGCCAGCAGCAAAGCTGAGCCCCTGCGTCTTCCCACTCCATCCATTCCAGTCCCGTCCCGCTCCCCTCGCACGGTCCAGGCCAAGGAGGATGTGCGGGAAAGCTCACTGTCAAGAACCGAACGTCCACAAAGGAGGCAGAGGAGTTCTAAAACATTATTCGAATAAAGGGCGAGTCCACGAGGGCAGATCCCGGGGCCGCACAGCTGGTGTGGGGGTGCCCGGCGGGGACCCGCTTGTTCGGGGGTGCCTGCTGAGCCCTGGGCTGTGCGGGGGGGCCTGGCCGGGGACTTGGTGCCTGTGCACGAGCAGTGCCTGGCGAGAACAGCGAGGAGGGAGTCCCTCGCCGGCTTGCTTGTTTCTAGCTTAGGAAAAGCTAGGAATAGGTAGTTTTCTTTCCACCTTGCACACAGATGGATACAGAACAGGAAGCTACACGATATTTCATTGCAGCACTCAGAGCAAGCCTCCTTTTTAGTTGTTATCTACATGTTTCTAAGAATTCTGATGCAAAGCATTGACCACATTTTTAAAAACAGTACTCTGATGGTAATTACTTTTTCCTTCTTTAAGTCTAGTTTGAACTTCCCCTCTTGCAAGTTCGTTTCATTGCCTCTAATCCTTTCATTATGCATCTCTGAAGAGCATCTGGATTCTCCTTTTCAGCCTTTCTGAAAAGCACCTTCTATAGGACATCCTGGCACCCTCAGTAGTAGAACACAACATCCAGGTTTCTCTTCAGCCTTCTCTTTAAATGGGCCTAAAACAGGCTAAACAAGCCTAGCTCCCTTAACCTCTACTCACATACCATCTGTTCCAGACTCTGCCCAATTTAGTTGCACTCTGCTGGGCTCCTGATTTTTCTTAAAGCTCTCTTGGACTGTGGAGCCCACGCCTGAACACGAAATTTCAGATGTGGCCACAGGAGCACCGAGAGAGCAGTAACATCCTTGACCTGCCAGCTACTAGTGCGCTACCGCAGCCCAGTTTGCAGTTTGCCGCTATTCCGACAAGGGGGCACTGCTAACTCGTGTTTTACTCGCCGTCCATCACCACAGAGCTCTGCGGGGCAGGAAGGCGTGAAGCCGATTCTAGAAATAAATTTCTATATTATCTCCCATTGAAAAAAAAAAAAAAGCATTTATGTATTCATTTTTTTCCCCCACTGGAAAGGATGAAAACGTCATATATCAACAGCTAAAATTTGTTGCAGAAAATCACTCTGTACCATGGAGGGAGGAAAAATAATCTGGATCATATTAGGACAAATGGGCTCACCTTGCTGGGCTCATGTTGTGCTCTAAGGTCCTAAAAAGACCTTCTAAATACTATTAGTCAGTGGTTGGATTGTTAAAATTGTAAAATCTAACAAGGGTCAACTGCACTCCTGGAAAACTTAAATAATAGCTTTTCTTGAGGAGGTATCTATACTAATGTGCCCAGTATCTCCTGCCATGCATTCAGCTTAACAAGAGTTACATCCCCACAGTGAAACAAAGAGTTAGGAATCCAGGCAGTGTGAAAAGCCTCTGGAGAGCCACGAGAATCAAGTCTTGTGCATAAATACTACAAATAAGAGATGCAAACGGCCAGACCACTTCATAGATCACTACTTTCAAAACTGTTTTTCAAATAACATTGGATATTAAAACCTTTCAAGTTCTGTCACCAGATAAGGGCAAAACCTGCAGATATGTGTACTCGGTTCATAGAGGCTACAAAAGCTCAAAATAATCTAATATCTTACACTGGTCCTGGAGAGCTTGACTGAAGCCTTTAGGAACTGTTGAGGTCTGTGACTGAAAGGTGTTACCAATGCTAAATATTAATGTTTAGGAGTGTCAGATTAGACAGTGATCTATCAATGATCAGAGAAGGCTAAAATACTTATGCTGAAGGGGAAAGGCAGAAGACAGGGTGACAAGGAAAGCGGCTCTGTTCAAAAATACTCTGACAGATGAGAGAGGTTTCAGGAGAAACAAAAATGTATGAAAAGAGAGGATGAGCTACTGGCCTCATCTCTTTCTAGTAATGCTCCCATCTAAAATAATGACAGCAAATTAACATTTCACTAGAATTTCAGGCCACATGCACAGAACTACCACACGGATGGTAGCTCATATACCATAGCTATATACTACATACAGATGATAGCTCACAAGGATACTAAGAAATAGCAGCAAGTAGTTGGGAAAAAGAGCCATATAAATTGCTCTGAGGAAAATTATTATCAGAAAAGCTGGATAAAAATGTCAGGGAAATAAGCAATTGCTCTAGAAAAAAATATTAGCAATAGGGTATAAAAGTAGTACTATGAAAACACAGCAATTGCTTCAGGAGAAAAAAAAAAAGTAATATGTTAGGCAAATATTATTAAGACCCAAAGTGATTATTTGGAGAGAATTATTCAAACGAGCTACGCTCCCCTCGGAGGAGGTCGGGGGGCGGCTTCCCGCTCAGCTGCGCGAGGAGCCAGCGCAGGGCGCCTGCGCCGCTGGGAGGAAGGCGGGGCTTCTCCTGATTGGGCGGCTCGAGCCCAGTGCCGCGTTGGATTGGTCCCTTCGAAGAGCGGGTGGCCGTTGGCGGGGTGAGCGGCTGGCGCGCGGCTGATGTGCGCGTAGCTCCCCTCGGGGCTCGGCGCCTGAGGCGGCAGGTGAGTGGGGCTGTGGCCCCGTCCTCTCCCTCTTCCCTTCCTCTCCCTCTTCCCTTCCTCTCCCTCTTCCCTTCCTCTCCCTCTTCCCTTCCTCTCCCTCTTCCCTTCCTCTCCCTCTTCCCTTCCTCTCCCTCTTCCCTTCCTCTCCCTCTTCCCTTCCTCTCCCTCTTCCCTTCCTCTCCCGGAGCTGGGCCGTTAGAGGGGAGGGCGGCCCGAGGCCCCTCAGCGAGTCTGGACGGGTCTCCTGACCCAGGGAAAGGTAGAAGGGCCCTGAGTCGCGCCTGCTGCCTTTCTCCTGGCCCGCAGGACCTCGCGGCTTAGCCCTCAGCTCTGGGGGGCCGGGTTTGTGGCGCCGTGTGCTCGGGGCGATGCTGATGCTTTGCCAGCAGTGCCTGGATGCAGCTTTGCCTGCTGTACAAAGCCTCCCTCTGCAGAGAGCTGCTTTAACACTTCTGTTTCTCAGGTGGCTTCGCCATGGATGAGACTGTTGCTGAGTACATTAGGAGAACCGTGCTCAAAATCCCCCGTGATGAGATCAAGACGATGCTGCAGACGTGGGGCTTCCTTTCCGAGGCCCAGCTGCAAACCTTGAACTTCCATCAGACCAAGGACTACGTTTCCCAAGAGGTTGTTCAGCTCTGTGAGGTAATTCTGCGCCCTGGGATTTGCCCATCAGTGACACGGGAGCACGTGGACATAACCCAGCATCAAATGGCAGCTCTGCACAACGTAAAGAAAGGCTAGCAATAATAGTGACTTTGCCTGTCTCCTATGAATGCAGCATTGGCCCATGTGGAGTATAGAAGTGCATGTTCTGATCTCTAAGTTGCACAAGGTTGATTAAAGCTCAGTGTCTTGAACTTTTAACAAATAAGGGTAATTCTAAACTGTAAAAGGAAGGCCCTGAGACATCTATTCATTTTCTGGTGGTGATTTAAATCTGTTTGGTGTGAGTAGCTTTTTCTTGGTGGTGTAAGAATGATCCTGTGTGCTGCAAGCACCTCCTTATGTTCCTGTGCAAACATACTCTCATGGTTGACTCTTGTAAAACATACTGAGAGTTCCTGCAATTTTGCATAGTGAGTGATGCTGTCTACATATCTTGGGAACTATATTATATGCATATGCTAATGGACGCCTGAATTTGATAGCACTGTCCTGTGTGAAGTTAGATTTTATTTATTTATTTATTTATTTTTTAATTTTACAGTGATTTGGTTGTTTGTTTTAACAAGCAAGTTCAATGTTTATAAAAGTTTTCTTGACCAGAACTGCTCTGATTCTGCACACTGCAAACAACCTTTCTGATGTTGTACTTACTGACGTACTAACAGGCTTACTATAGTGTCTTAGCCCATATATGAGAGATACAGTTATTGAATGTAGTCCTTTTGAGGAAAGCATGACTGCTGTGGACTTCAGTGAAATCCAAATAATTTAAACTTTTCCCTTTCAGGATAATTCTGCAGATATAAAGCAAGCAGCAGTCCTGGACATAATTTGTAAGTAAAGAATACTTTGTTCACACCTTTATATTCTAAGTAACTTGGTAACTCCCTTAATTACATAGCATTGCCTTGGTGAATCTACAGATGCATTTAGTGTAAACAGATTACATTGGAGGTGCTGGATCTGGTTGGATCTGTCTGATCGTTTTTTTTTAATTAACGTAATAACCTGCAAAATCAACCAAAGCATATGTTTGGTTGTTCTGATTTCTAAATAGATGTCAACTGTGGTAATTGTGTTGAATACAATTTACAAGCTTGGAGAGATAAGTTTGTTGCTGGTATGCACGGAACCCAAAAAACAATGCTATCTTACTCCATATAGGGAATGACAGCAAATACACCAGATGGAATTCTAACTCCCATGTTGATTTATAATTTTATTATTTAATATTTTAATTGTAGTTTTAACTGTCTACACTTGTTTTGCTTTCAGACTTACCATTAATAGTAACTTAACACTGCTGAAAAAAACTCTATTATTAGAATTCATCTCTTTGAAATAAATTGGTCATAAAACTATTTTAAAATAATTTGTTTCTTTAATTGTCTGTTAAATATATTTTGTGTTACTGGGTAAATCTTATTTTCCCTAGACAACCACATCTATCCAAACAAAAGAATGTGGAGTGTTTACCAGATGAACAAATCAGGTAGATAAATATCTTTCCTTCCTGCAATCTCACTCTTATAGTTTTTACCAATGTATGGTAGTATTGCCTCATGTAATATGCTTTGAGTACAAACAAGTTCTAGTATGGAATTTTCATTAGAGATATATTTATTGTTTTTGGAATACTCTTGCTCAACTTTTCAAGGAATTGTTATAAATTAATAGCTACTGGTTAATTTTTTTTTCTTTATGTATCAATAGCTAGGCTTAAATTTAATATAGGGCCTGTTAGGCAACTTTAGCTTTTACTACATTGTTTTGTTTCAGACAAAACTGTAAAAACATATTTGAACTATATTTTTGTAAGCAGAATTCAGATCTCTCTTTCTTGTTTAACAGGGGAAGAAACGGAGTTTTTTGACTTAACAGATTTCAAAAAAAAATTTAAGAGACGGCTACAGACAGCCCTGAAAAATGTAAGACTAAATCCATTCTAAGTGCATTTTTTTTTCTTTTTTTTTAATCTCTTTAATTATTATAGTCCACAAAGACTTTGAGAGGTGACATTGGTCCAGAAACAATACTAGTCTTCCTTCTAAATGCAAGGACTTTGTTGTTGTTGTTGCATTGCTGCTCTCCTAAGAGAGAAAATCGAGGGTTTGTAGTGAGCCATTTCTGTTCTTGCTGATACGTGTCTTCTGAAGGGTCAAAATAAAGCCCTATTGGAGTTTGAAAGTTTTTTTTTTTTTTTTTTTTTAATTCATATATGTGTTTTTATGCATATGTATGGATATATGAACTCTTTCAAAAGAAATATATGTATTCCTTATTTTTTTAAACACAAAATGATATTTTTTCCACTGAAACTTGATTTAAATACAATCCTGATGAAGCTAGAGGGATTTGTTTTTATTCAGGCAGAGGTGTGTGCTATCTGTGTTGCGTTGTTATGTTTGGGCCATGTGATACCAGAGTTAAGGAAATATTTCTAGACATCTGAATGTGCAAGTAAATTGAAACTATTCTTTTTCTGTTTAGGTTACCATCAACTTTAGAGAATATGAGGATAATGCAATCTGGATTAGAATTGCTTGGGGAACACCATATAAAAAACCAAACCAGTACAAAACCAGCTATGTTGTATACCATTCACAGACACCCTATGTCTTCATTTCTGCCTCAGTGATTAGGAGCACCTTACCTCTACTATGCCAGGTGGAAAATAAAACTGTAGTCCCTGACTCGACCACAGTCTTGCAGATCTATAACTATGCTTGTTAGCTTTTAAGAGGTTAAATTATGTTAAAGAGGTTAATTAGGTTAAAAAATGCTTTTTAGTAAACTTTTGGTGATCATCATATGAATTCTATGAATTTTCTTATTTTAGGTTTATTTAACAGACCTTCATTTTGGTTATTACAGCAGCATTATCAGCCTGATAAAGATGTATGGTTATGTAGTTAATCTCATAAATGCCTTTAAGTTTTAAGTTTGGATAATCTAACCTTAATAATAATCTACTGCACTTTCTTCAGATATGAGAATCCTGCTCAATAAAGGGCAGTTGCTTACTCTAAAGTAAAAACATTGGATTAGCTAGAAATACAATATTTTCCATATTATAAGAACAATGATGATTAATACTGATGTTAAAATAATTTCAACTTTCATTTAAAGGCACTGGTTGTGGCTTCCAATTACCATGACATCCGTGAAATGGAGCTTCGAAGTCATTGCTTAAACTCCCTTAAAGATATTGTGTTTAAGAGATATAGCCAGGTGAGCCACTTTGTAAGTTCATCCTAAAATGAGTCTTGCTTCTTGTTTCAGGCCTAGTGTTTACCCCCTAGCAGGGGGGAAAATTCACCACTTCCAAGAGATCATCATGTTACAATAATATTGAACTACTGAGGTGGACAGCTTTTCATGAAGGTAACATTAAAATGGTGACTTAACACCTTAGTATCCTGAAAGTTAAACTTAGTCTAGAATTCTATGACTGAATTAATCTTAGGACTTTTTAGTATAATTTCACTGGACTTCCTAGACTATGTTTCAGAAACTAATGAATGGGCATTTATTCTATTCATCCAAGTTAACACTTGTAAAAGGGTAGTGTTCAGAAGTATCACAGAAGGCTGGAAATAGTTATTTCAGTTAGGCTTCCTGGCCTAGAGTAATTGCCAAGAAGTAGAGAGAATGCTTATTTTACTTAAGAAATAGAATGAAATCCAGAAAGTTCTTTTCTGCTATAGCCTCTAAAAGTAGAAGTGGAGTAAAGGATTATTCTCCTGTCTTATTTAGACCTTTCAGACGTATTATCCAAGACCTCTGCAAGAAAGGAATGTAACCTCAGAGAATGGTATGTACACTTTAAATGTAACTGCAGTTTCAGTATCGTTACTTGTTAGATTTGTACTCAGAACTATTCCTTGCTTATGGAGTTTAATCCAACAGTAAGTATACATATATTCATATTATATTGCCCATATTGATGAGGTGCCATAATATTGTTTACCTTTAGGAGAGGTATTTTCCACTAACAGTCATTGGACACACCAGCATTTATGAAACAAGGAATACACAGTGCCCAATATTGCCTTTCATATTGACTTACTTTGTTTTTCTTAATGAGTAAGAACTGAAAATATGAAGCATACAATTGGCTTATGGAAAAAAAAAAAAAAAAAAAAAAAAAAGATTGGGGGGGGTGTTTTTTTTTTTTTTTTCTTCCAAATCAATTTTTGTTTTGCATTACATTGGAGCATTTCTCATCAGAAAAGCAGTGTTGTATCTGCTGATGCAGTTGTTTTTCTGATTTTCCTCCTCTTCCTGTGCTTTCACTTGCAGTGGATTTAAGGATAATTCATGAAAACAAAAATGAAAAAGAAAGAATACTGAGAGTGAATCGTGAAGTTTTTGGTGATGGTCCCCAACCAAAACTTGAATTTGCACAATATAAGGTAGGACAAGTAATCAAATTTTGTTTTGTTTTTGCAATTTCAGCAGAATTAGCTGCATTAAATTGCAAATGAAGAACTTTCTAGGGCTGCCGCAAGCTTAAGGGGGACAATTTAAAATAAGATAGTTAACTCTCTTTTCAAACAGATTGGCACTGGGATTTGGTCAGACCACTACATTGTGTTTTTCCAAGTGTTTCACCCTTGTCAACTAAGTATTTTGACTTGTTTTTCTAAGCTTTATTACAAAAATAGCAGTGTTTTCAAGTATGAGAGATTAGGGCAACTTAAGGTAAATATAATCTCATAATACATTTAACAACATGACTTAACTTCTCAGGCGATGAATGTTGTTGAGGGTTTCTTTGTTGTTTGTTTGTATATTTTGATAAACAGATCTATAGGAAATTCCAGGAGATCTTAATGTTTGAATACATAATTGTGGAGGCTGTGTCTTTCAGGAAAGAATTGTTTGCCACATGGTGGCACCCTCTGGTTTTATTACTAAAAACATTCTTCAAAACAGAATCATTTAACACTAAGAAATAATAGCAAATTGATTTTTTTTGTCTGGTTCATGGCTAACCTGATCAGAGTTGCCTCATAATTTCAGAGAGACAACAGAAGATTCATAAACTTCTTTTTAGTGCTGAAACTTGTAGAACATATTTTCATTACCAAGTTAGTTGCTAAACATTTTTTACTTGGCTCAAAAAGCAGTTTGAAGAAACAATCTGAATTAAATCATGTTTTTTTCAACTGGATGTGTCTTTAAAGAGAAAGTGAACTTGAGGGTAGCAACTTGCTGAGAAAACAAGTCATCTGTCATTGCTAAGTTAAAACAGAGTTCTACTTCCCACACCACCCTACAAACTACCAGGCATATTATTCTACAGCATTTGGTTATGTTGAGTGTATCGTGCCCAGCAAAAATCCTGAGGGTTGACAGTGATCTGGTTACTCAAGAAGTTAGAGAACTATAATAATAAAAATATATGTATATATATTTTTAATACAGATATAAGGTATTTTATTTTATACCACGTGTAGTTTGCAAACAGTATTCAAAGAGAAATGGGCCACAGTCTGACTGTTACATTGTTTTAATAATAACATATACATAAAATGTATTCCTTGCTCATACTCTCTGTACGTTTTGTGTTAACAGCTTGAGACGACATTTAAAAGTAACCCTACACTGGATGTCTCAGATATAAAAGAGCCGTTCAGATGTCTTGTCAAGTTTTCTAGCCCACATCTCTTAGAATCACTGAAATCCTTGGCACCAGCAGGTCAGTTTCAGCTCTGTAAAATATAGGAAAATATCATAGTTGAATATTTTTATCATCTTATATTCTGTTTGTACCTGGCATAAGGGAGAGCCTGCATCATTTATTTAGAAATATATAGAAATTTAGTAGAATAAAAATGTCACCACTGTGAAAACTGTTGTCTAAATATATTCCAGTCTGTTCTTAGAATTCCAAATTTGTACATAAATACTATAGCTGTATTTTTAATTCTATACTATTTATAAAATGTAAATATCAGCTGAGTTAAGCTATAATTATTTTTTTCTCTTGTTCTCCCTAGGTCTGGCTGATGCCCCTCTTTCACCACTACTTACGTGTATACCACAAAAAGCGAGGAATTATTTTAAAATTAGAGAGAGGAAAGGTTTCTTTCCGGGAAGCTTTGTAAGCCCTTAAGTTAAGCCTGATTTTATAGAAAAATATAGAACTCCTTTTAATACTGGCATTATCCAAATCATAATAAAGGTTAAAACATATTTTTAAATTAACTTATTCCTTCATAATCCCTTAAATTTCTTCCACTTAAAGTCTTCGACCCCCTTTAACCAAGGAGAGTAACCCGCTTGCTCAGGTTGGGTACCTTGCGAGCTTGGCAGAAGAGGATTCCATGGGGAGGCGCTTGCAGACGAGTGGGGAAAGGAGCCAGGACTCTTGAAACGCAGATGTCAGGGAGAAATTTACATCCAGCTCCACCGGACGTTGATTTAGATCCAGTGTCTTTACTGGCCAAGTGCAATATTCAACTTATACAAAAAGCCGAATTCTATTTTTTTAATTCGTTTGTATTAGTATTGTATGAAATTTTACCTTAGAGTAATGAAATTGACAATAACTTTGTTTTGAGGAAGTTGTGCTTTAGAATGTGTGCTTTATTAAAGATTTCATCCTGCAATCTTTGCACGTCGCTACTTCATTTAAATTGTGGACATAAAGAGGGTAGAAGCAAGATCATGTTCACTAACACAACTAACAGCCCTGCAGCGGACTTCTTTAGCACTGATAATAATAGATATTTTATGTAACTTTCTACCTTTCAATTAAAGACCTTGATTTGGTTTGAAGGTTCAATTTATTTTGGATTTATTTGTATTTGTCATTGAGGACAATGACAAATGACAATATATACTGCTGTTGTTGTTTTTCAGCAATTCTTTTATGTAGTAGTTATGCAGGAGTTTACAGCTATCTGCTAGGGGTCTGTTTTTAGCACTTCTGTCTGTGCAATTTAAAGGCTAGTGTATGACAGCAATATTTGATGCTATCATCAACTTAGGCAGCAATTTTGAGTTTTGTATGGGGCCTAGCCATGGCTCTCATTTTATTTAATTGGCAAAGCTAGAGGGGGGAAGTGCACCTGCTTACTGTGTCATTGCCTCTTTCAAAATGCTACTCTGTTGTACTAAATA
>VZSV01000008.1:10399065-10417021 GCA_013398735.1 Nothocercus julius
TCCCCGGCGCCGCCCCGGCCCCGCGGGCGGCAGAACCGCGTAGCGCCCGGTCCCCTTTGCAGACAGACGCCAGGGAGGTGCGCGCGTGGGGCGTTTTATTGTAGCGTGGGCCTTTCTCGCCAGCTAGTACACACAGTAACAGCAGGCAGCAGAGCGCTGCTGCTGGAAGGGCACAGCCTTGCGGCCAGAAGCTTGTAGTCTAAGTCTACTTTTTAAGTATCAGCAGCCATTGCCAAAACTCCTACAGCTGTGAACAAAGCGGTTTTTCATTGCAGTTCCCAAGTTGTTTGTCACGAGTTAGTCCTGTTGATCATTAGTGACTGGCTTCTCATCCTTCTTGCATTTAACCCCAAAGAAACTGAAAAGCTTCATTAGCATTAGATCAACAATCTCCTCTTCTTCGGTAGCCTGGAAGAATTACAACAGAAATAAGTTACTAGGACACACGCACCAGAAACCTGGAATCTCTGCTCAGGCTGGAGGAAGTTGCAAGAGAAAATCTGCGCTTAGCACAAAGTGAACCAAGTGTCACTTGAGGCAGAGCGTGAATATCTGCCAAAGCAGAGGATCACGATATTTTTATCAGACAAAAGTCCTCGGTAGTCTGTAGGCGAGTACGTACGAAACAGAAGAAATTTGGCACTGTCAAAGCCTGTGGGAATCCTGCCACCAAAGCCTGGAGTCGCTAGCTAACCTGTCATATGACCGGTGGTAGCGCTAGGCTGGATTTCAGACCATGCTATCAATAGCTTGAATGAGTCAGATGCTTAAGGTGACATTTTTAAAAAGAGATGTATTGTCCTCATGAAGACAGTTGGAGTTTTAGCATGGCACCGAGTTTGATGAAGCTAGGACACAAGCCCAAGGTTTTGTTTTGTTTTCCTGGATTTAGTATGTGAACATAAAATAGACTACGAATAATTTTGGTAGTAACTCTGAGCAGAGCCATCTGAATGGGAACGGGCAGTGTGAATCCACAGTATATGAAGTGTTCTCTATGCTGAAGTGTTGACTTCTCAAGAGCAGGACAGAGTGTACATGTGTTTCATCAGATGTGAAACAGCTAAATCACAAGTAAGCTCTGCACCAGAAGGTTAAAGAACAGCGAAGAGCCTGCATGAACCCACCCGGTAATGCTTCTGCTCCTCACTGAAGGCAACCAGGATCACTGAAATGAACAAATTCAGCACCACAAATGTCATGAAAATGATGCAGGAGCCAATTAAGAAGGAGCCTAGAATTGGATTGTAGTCCAAGACCTGTAGTATTAATAAGGCAAGACATCATATTTTGGTTATGACAAAAGGATATACACAGAAGCAGTTTAACACTAAAAAAAGGAATTTGCCAGTTTGAAAATCTTTGTGGCTAATAGATTATTTTATATACATGTTATATTTATATAAATGTACAGTCATATTTTTTTTTCTCCTTTAGTCATTTTCATACTTTGCTCCACTATAGTATAAAGGTTAGTTTTTTTCTTTGGTATATAAACGTGGGCTTTTTATTTATTTATTTATATATTTTGATGTTGTCATGTCAATGTAATGGTGTAAAGGTTTCATGTGCAAGTTGACAAGCCTGGAGAGCTGTTTATCCACAGGACAAACAATCTCAGCTATCGAAGTATATAGGAAATGCATTTACGTGGTTCGTTGTGAGTACACTCATGTTTGGAATGGGACATGAGCTATATTTCATCTAATGTCCTTTTCTTGATGTGAAAGGGTGTCTGCTTTAAAAAGGCCTTAGAATCTGCAAAATTAGATTCTTGCCTAGCACAATTGAAAGTCTTTCTATTTGCCAGCATTATTAGCCTCTGAGATGCTAATGATACAAATAATGAACTTTTCCAAGTTAGAGATGGTACCTCCTCATAGTTGAAGATTCCCAGCTGAAGACTGACCATTGTCTCTGCCGAATCGAAGAGAGTTTTGTAAGAGTAGAGCTTCCAGCCAAATATTAGGTTTGTCTGCAGGGAAAGAAGACATACCTAGCGCCATAATCAGAGTACTTGCTGCAAACATAGCTAGTGACTGCTATATTTGGAGAAAGCTCTCCTTGTTTATCACTGGAGCCCTGTGAAGGGTTTTTGTTTTGGCTTGGTTTTGGTATGCAAGAGGGGAAAACACCTGACAAGGTCGTAAAAAAGGCTACTGTTGCTCATTCTAAATTTCAATTTGCAAAGAACAGATGAGTGGATGTTTTAGCTTGTCTTTCACTTACACCAAAGAATCCGAGTACAAGCAGTACATTTCAGCCATCAAGCTGCTAATAGGATTTAGACAGACAGCTTTGTTTGGTTTTACGTTTCAAACCCACATTGCTTTCACCATTCAGGAACAAAGCAATCAACGTGCAAGGTCCTAGGTGCCGACTGCAGACAACAGAAACCACAGTGATACTCACAGCAATGGAATAGGCTAGGAACATGACTGCAATAACAGTGATGAACCCAGAGATATCACCCCAGGCCCTCCGTAGGGTTGAAGTGATCATGTTGAGTTTGGGGTTGAGCCTCAGCAGATGCCATAGTTTTACTGTGGACAGAAGTACTAGGAAAGCAATCAGGTAACCCAGAACTGCATCAGCTGTTGCTGTTTCATTAAAGCTTACAGAGCTGTTAGGAAAAAAGAAAAGATTTATTAAACAGTGCACACAGGTGCCTTTGAACTGCATGAATGAGTGCACTGGAAAAGCCAGTCACTCTGGACGTGGTTTCAGCCTAGGGCTGGCTTGAGCTCTTGCCTGAATGTTCCTTTCCGCACACCCTGCTGTGTGCACACAGAAAGTCAGCAGGACATGGCAGTTTTATTTCAGCATTAGCCAGAGCTGAGAGAGGGTCAAGGGTATAACTCAAATGCTGCTGATTTATAGTTAGTCTTTGTTCCTGAAGATACTTAAAACACAACCAAAGGAGGCCCCAAGCAACCCGATCTAACCCCAAAGCAAAGGATTGTACCAGAGGCCTGAAAAGGTCCCTTCCTACCTACATTATTCTGAGCTTCCTTCATCTCTTTCTTGTTTGACCATATTTTTTAAACAGCTGTTATTTCTATCCTGTATAAAACAAGTTTCTGCGTTAATGGCACTAATGGGCTAGCTGGCAGTAACACTTACTCCTCTTTGTGCTCCTGGTAATAGCTGATGTCTCGGGTCCCTAGGATTGTCCGCTTCACAAACACGGACAGGGCGCTCCAGCTAATCACTATAATGGCCAGCTCCAGGAGATTCCACTTGCTCTGGAAATATCGCCATTTCAGAGTCTTCATAAGTTTTCCCTGTGAAAACAGTTTCGCTCTTTCATTTTCCAGTTCCATATTATAAAATACACCTCTAAGGATTAGGGCTGTCCCTTCTTCAGTAAAACAGACTACTGCACATCCGTGTAGCTACATCTTGCACTGATTTATTTATTTATTTATTTATTTTTCCCTCAGAAGAAGCATTCTTGCCAGGTAAAATGTTGCCTTCTTATGTTTTAATAAAGACACAGTGTCTGATTCAGATTTTCCATTGGGACAAGTCAGCAGCAACGTTACTAAAGTCAAGTACAGGCCTGGAAAATATTTTATTTATTACTTTATTTATTTATTACCCACTGCAAATTCATTTGTAAATGAGATCAGAACCAGTAGCAATACCTGGCACCAGAAGTTCCCATTGTATCTCACCTGTACTACCATGTAGTAGAGAATAAAGAAGAAATAAATCACTTCTGCTGCAATAACAAAGATGTGGAGACTATTGGTGTATGGGTAAAGCCGGATACTTTGCAGCTCTGCACTTGTGAAGAAGGCTCCTAAAAAATAGCAGTATTTACCTCAGTATTCTGATATTTAGGTCTTTGTTTTCATTCAATTTTAAAAAAAAATCCATTATTTTTGCTTTTTTGTCTTTATACTGCATTGATTGGCTGGAATAATTGGGAACCAATTTTTCTAGTTCCTGTCATGTAGATTTTAGAGATTAAGTTTCAGTACTGTGCTTTCTTCAGCAACAGATGGCTACAGCATGAGCAAACACGAGCCATTATAGTCTATGTTACTGTGTCACTCCATAAGTATCATATCTACATCAACTTCTAAATGGTTTATATATTTTTTTATTGATTCTGCCATTATTAGCATTATTAACACACTTCTGTTTACTGAATGAAGAACTCGGTAAGCACTGACAACATGTAACTATGCAGTGTGTAGTTGCACTGCCTGCTGTCTTCCGAAATGTGTAAGTTCAAAAAGGCTCTCACCTAGAGCATTTGTTTCAAATATCAGACTTATAATGCAGAAAAGATTCACGTTGGCATTGTAGACTGTAAATTCAACAAACACTGCTCTTGTAAAGGTGTCTAGCCAGACGTTGGTGAAAAGGTACTGGAGAATTCTGCCAAAAAACATATAGCTGGTCATCTAACCCATACAGGAGAGAAACAGTATTACACAGAGGAGAGGAGTTATTTCCTAGTACAGAGCAAGATGTTAAGAACATAAATTATGTTGAAGCCATCACAGTAATATCTACAATAGGCAGGCAAATCCTCAGTAGCAAAACTCAGGATGCTGCCTGAAATTAATAAGGTAGAGAAAGAGCAGCATTCCCGATACAACAGCTTCACTAATAATTTCCTTGTGTGCACATGGTACCTGGAGGCGTTCTGAGGATCTGTCCCCAAGTGAATCACGTATCCTCCTCCCCGGTAGACAGCAAGTTTACCCCAGATTGGGTGCCCTCTTAGTTGGGTCTTACTCTGATACTGCCACGCTGAGCTCAAGTCAGAGGAGTTATGGAAGGCTGAAGCGTTCCAGCGTTCCCCGTAATCTGAGGTGTCTTCGGTGTGGAAGGTGTACGGGGCACGGCATTCCCGAACCACCCGCTGGAGCTTGGCAGCAATGGGGCACGTGTCTCCTTTCACTCTCACTTGTCGAATTCGGGCACTACCCACTAGCTTAGAATTGCCATCTGTAATGAATCCTGAACAGGAGATGGAAAAAGAGCTGTACTGGCAGTACGACAAAACTACTACTAATATTTTTTGTATCATTTATTGTTTTGGCACAGCTTCTGTTTAAAAGAAAAAATAAAATCCACAACACTGTAAGCAAAACTCTTGTGAAAATAAAGCCCTTGTCCCAGTTTGAACCAAGTTCTCAGATAACATCTGTAGTTCCATTCACAGAGTGCAGTGTAATTACCAATCTGTACTTTATAGAGAAGGAAACTGAGACCTGCAGGAGAAAATTTACCTGCTTAAGAGTCACTCAGCAGAACAGCTGGGTGCAGCCTGCATTAACCTGACTGCACAGTAGGCCTGTGCCTATCTGCTAATGCATTTTAATATTTGCTCTAAAATGTGAACTGGAAAGTGGGCTGTACTTAGTACTGGCTGGATAGAAACACAGTGATGTTAAAAAATTTGCCCGCACTAACCTAAGCCATGACACAAACAGCTCTCCTGAAGAAAAGCTTTATAGTGCCATCTACCTGCCATTCTTTTTCTAATGCAAAAAGAAGCTCATGTGAGCTAGGAGGCATATATCTTAATACCTGCAGCGAGTAAAATGTAAAAAATGTAAAATTACAACACCAAACTTGGATTATATCAAAGATAAATAAAATATCAGGTTAAAATAAACCCGGGCAGGTTGGTTAGAGATTAATTTGGTTATTGTGCTTCAGCACACAATGTTCTGCAGCCATTCAACTATGTACATAATGGTTAGACAGGGTAGAATTATACATTGATTTTTGTTGTCTGCCAAGATTAATAAACCCACACTAGCCTTATACACTCATAATCCAATGTAATATGCACATTCAAGTTAGAGGTAAGTGTAAAAGATAATGTTGCAGCTGAAGCTCAAACAATTTGATAGGAACATGGTCTCTGTACCTTTGTATGATCCATAAAGATTTTTGACTAAGGTAGTTTTTGCCCATGTGAAAAAATCCTGGTAACTATAAATATCCTGGAATCCATCTGTGAAGCTGTTCTCAATGTGCTTGTTTAAGTAGTAGGAATTGGGATCTCTCTGTCCATAGGCAACCAATAGCAGCATCCACAAAAATCCCAGATAGGCTGGAAAAGACAAGAAGAGACAGTACACGTGAGCCCAGGATTAATAGCTGCTACTGGTTAAAGAGCTGCCTTGAAAGAATCTAACCACTGCTAATGAGTTTATGCAAGCTACTTTAAAGTGCTGAAGTTTATCACTTTTGGAATATGAATAGTGATCAAGAAAATAAGTAGGAAGGCTGTCTGAACACCAGCAACAATGGAGGCTCTAAATGGGGCTAGCAGTCTCACTTTGTTTCAAGTGAAGTTGAAGTTTTATTTTCCACTGCTTTTAGACTAAGCAAGACTGAAGTTAGTCACCTGTAGAAAAATTTTGCTCTTAGAAAGATGCCCTCCAATTGCTGTTTTGATTCCAACTTCTTTTAAGCACTGAACTCGTCCTTTTGCTCCTTCTAATTTTTCTTTAGCCCATCACATTTTTGTAGTCTGTTTTCTTACTATAAAACGCAGCTTTAGCTGCACTTTTATTTCCCTTCAGCTCAAACTGCACTGAGCCCACCTGACTAGCAGAAAGCTAAAGATACACTATTTTTTTTCTTTTTTTTTAAACTCCAGAGAACATTTTTACTGCTGCAAAATATCAGTGTGAATAAAACCAGAAGATAAACTATTGATGGATAATACCCAGGATTTCTCTGATAAGGGCAAATGCTTTTTGCTCCTTCATGCAGTTGATTTTCATTTTCTCAACATCTGATGCAGGAGGTGGCTGGTAGATGTTGCTTCTGCTGTCCCGTCTGACTCTGAAGAGAGGATTTGAATCACCTGTGAGTGAGAACAGGAAAACCTAGAATCATTCAGTAGATCCACTAAGTCTTGCTTTTCACTTGTTTTGACATTGTAAGGAAACTTTAATGCTTTCTCTTATAAAGACAGGGGATATGACCTAAGTCATTAGTAGGGTAAGGTAACAACGATGAGGGAAGCGCTCATCAACCATCAAGGCAGGTTCAGGCTCTAGCCTGGATATCCCTCTCTTCCTGCTGCCCAGGAAAGATGGGTAACAGGAAGAAAGGAAAGATATCTTAAAAAAATCATATATTCAGAGTTTGAGACTGATCAGGGAGAAAACTGTTGAACAGCACTCTCTCCTTTAGCTTTTTGATCTTGGGGTCATTCTCATTAAGTACTCTGCAAAATTTATCCTACCTAGACATACAGTGGTTATTTTCCTCTTCATTGCAAAAAGATTCCTATATACAAAGATAACTGGTGAATTCCTGAGTTGACCTATAGCTCATGTATTTGTGCATAAAACACTCCAAAATACCAGAGAACACTTCACTGTCTTTAATCATTTCACACACCTGGGGCAGATAAGGACCCATCAATAGCTGTGTTTTCTTCATCCTCTTGCTCCATCTTCTTCAGAACCAGAGCAAAAAAAGCAGCAAATCCCAGCACCTGGAAAGAATTAGCTTTTGACTCACTGCATACCTGTTTCACATAAAGAACCTCAGGCTCTGACCTGCATCCTTTTGAATCCAGGTACCACAGACCAGGCAGGAGAATTGTATTTTGTTTGTGTTGCACTTTTGTAGTGCAAGCATGTGAACAAGACAACAGTGTACAGAACAGTGTTCCTGGTCAGAAACTTTATCCTCTGGCAAAAGAAGGGGAGATGAAGCTAAAGGAATGCAAGCAGAAGACAGTACAATGCTGTAATCTAGCTACTAGCTGTTGTTTTAAGGGCAAAGATTTTTTTGGTTTTTTGAGTGCTGTGGTTATTTAAAACACACAACACTTTTCCTGAAGTGATGGTAGAAGGAGTTCTTACTAGCCTGCAGTTGCACTTTTGAAGATCTTACCTTTAATGGCTGCGTGATGAAAAGGCTTTCAAAGAAGGAAATGGCCATGGAGATGAGCCACTTGATGGAGTTCTCCTTGCCATAATGCAGCCCGTAGAGCATGGTAAAGAAGCCGGATACACCACTAGTGGCTGCAACAAGGAACCATGCAATGAACACAAACCACCAGGGCAGCCCCTTGGAAGAAAGGCCTTTCTTGCCATCCCTGGAGAAACTTGGAGTAAGGGAGCACCTTGAGAGTCAACCAGAAGATAAAAAAGTTAGTTCTGCAGTGGAATAGAAGACGATGAACAGAACATAGACTTCAGGTATAGTATGCAACATAGGCAACATATTACAATTTAAAATCTCAAACAAAATATTTTTAATTATTTTAGCTAATGCAATTATACAGGATATATGGATAACAAAGGATACAGAGAGAAAAAATATGGGAAAGTCTGCAGACAAGAGCTAAAATGAAAACAAGTATGATGGGTGTATTACATCTTCAATTCATGCATAATTGAACTTAGAGTTGCTGACAAAATTAAACACATGAGTGGATTTTAGCTGCTGAATATATCCCTTGTGATCACCATAAAAAGCAGAGACAAAATTATTGGTGTTGTTTTCAATATTGCTAACTTAATGATCATAGTTTTTCTGAGATATTTTTGTCTGCTCACTAATTTTTCTTTAGCCATATGTTTTTAGTGACACCCCCCCACCTGAGACTTTGGATCTCAGTGATTATCTTGAATGTTTTGCTATAATGCAGCACTGAACTGTAACATTCATTTTGGAGGCAAAAATGACAGAGTAATGACCTGTCTTTATTGCTTTTTTGTGCAGTACCCAATGCACTGCAATTCCTTTTTTGCTCCTACTGTAGTATAATAATAAGACATGCTTCCATGGCTATAATAATGCTTACCCAGCAAGTGTTACACAGTAATTACTTTGGGCTCTATCATCCTGGCCAATTTGGAGTTCATGGCCTGAATTTATTTTACTGAAAATTGGATGAGAACTGGGTTACCTCTCACTGCTGGATGCTGATGAGCAGATCCGGCTCTCCAGGAGGTTTTTCATGTGCTGAACCTGGCGAACAGCCTGTGTGTAACTCTGAGGCATCTCAAACTTATGGGGCCCCAGTAGTTCCAGCTCCATCTCGACGTGCTGGAGCTGCATGTACAAGCAGCGGTTGTAGTCACTGTATTTCAGCCGCTCACACATTCCCTTCTCTGGAGTTGGGCTTCTTGTTTTTTCTGCAATTAAAGAGTAAACAATCAGCATAGCTACCCATAGATTGAAACAGTATTCAATACAAAAGGCAACAGAGTTGGAGCCCAAGATCATCAGTGTGACAATGCACAGTAATATTTGAAGGGACATGTAAATACAACTTCAGTTATGGAACCTTAATGCTCTTCTGCAGGGAAGTTGGACATACCAGGAGGGAATTTGGTAAGGCAGAGGTCTTAAAACCTTAATAGAGAAATCAGATGATACTGAGTCCTATTTTATCTTTTGTCTATCTGTGCAACTTGTAGACTCACTGGAAAAGCCAAATTCAAGTCTTAATGAAACTAGTGAGATTGTTTGCTCAACTATTATTGTTTAATGTAAAGTAAATCAATGCCTAAGATAAGAATCAGATTGAAAAGACTAACAACACATGGTTAGGAAGAACAAAATACGGGACAAAATGATGTGAAGCAGCTTGTATTAGAGGACCTTGATGCTGTTAGATACTGATCCTTCTCCCAAGCTAGGCTGGTACCTAACACTTCATTCTACAGCACTGGAAATAGATTAATGGTGTCCTCATAAGAAGAGCTTTGGTCATCACCATTTTCAGTACACAGGTTTCAGCAGGACTGTCACATTGTGTCACATTACCTTGCATATCCACAGCACCTATTGTGAGAATTATAGGGTCATCCTTCTTTTTACTGTCATCATAAAACTCATGCCCAGCTCTATTTTGCTGGCAGATGATGTCCTCAACCAGTGCCAAAAGTGTGTTGATGTTAGTTGATTTTCCAAGGTCTGATACTGATGTGAGTGATGGAGTCTTCAGGGCTTTAAACAGTGAGTTGGCAATTCTCCTTATGTCCTGGAAAAGACAGTAGCAACATGGCAGTGACTCTGCCTGCAGTGTGTGCTGCGATCTGAAGGCTTTGCTGGTTGGGAGTGTACAGATCGCTAACAGCTCCAGGATGAGCCTGGATGTGACAGGCTGATTCCAATGAGCTCAGCAGGACAGCTTTCAGGATGCAAAAATGTGGTTAACCTGACTGATGACCAAAGCTGAGGAAGACTTTGATACATTTTATCTCCACCATCTAGCTCACTCTTTGCTTGTAACCACTGAGCACAGTGATTTTGATCCCACACAGTTGTGCAAGGACCTGCAATGTGCATAGGGAGATCTTGCTGAAGTCAGAGCTCCCCTGCAGGTAGAACATGCCCTGAAGGTGCATGCCCCTGGCCAGGTCCTCCCTCCCTCCCTGGCCATGTGGATGCTTTACCTGGTGCTTTGCCCCAGTCCATGTTTGGTGGGTAATTGCAGGCAACCCTAAGGTCATCTGAGAGGGAAGATTCTTGCTCTTGGGTGGTGTGTGGCAGCAGAGGGCAGTGCAGAGCGCGCTGGGGAGCAGCTCTGGGGACTTGCCTTTGTCACAGCCTCCGGAGTGAGGCAGACAGCCTGGGTGACTGGCCGGCTGGGAGGCAGGCTTGGTGATACGCGACCGCACTTCCCTGGCTTCTCTCTCCCCTGCGTGGCTGGCCGGGATCGGGTGTTCCTGAAGATCTGCACAATGAGCAGGTTGATAGGGAACATGAGGAGGGAGCTCTCGAAGCCGATCATCACCTCCTGCCAGGTGAACTCGATCTTACCTGTTAGGATCAGAGAGAGGAGGAGTGAGAATAACCCCAGGAACCATCAGATCTCTCTTATGAAAAATCCCATTTGTTCAACTGTCCTGCTTCTATATTCTGCTGTGTCTCTATTTCCCTGCCCAAGCCAGGATTAGGATTATTACCCAAGTCCATTTTCTGCTCTGCGGGATCCTTTGGCACTCCCCAGAACATGATGCTCGTCAGCATGGTGCAGAGCAGCAATGAGAAGCAGCATGACACGCGCTGGGCTCGTGTGAAGGAGCTTCGTGGGGAGCGGCTGAAAACTGAGTACCAGATGTGTCCATCTTGGAAGCCCTTGGAGGTCTTCATGAAAAACAGATTGCTGGGAAGGAGGAGGTGGAAATCAAGAGGATGCTTAGAAAACAGAAGGAAGAATAAAGCTGCAGTTTAGGATGCTGACCTGTTGGTGCCTCTAGGCAGCATTAGAAGAAATAATAACTATGAGAAATTACCAAATCTCATGGCTTGATTGGCACTGAATCCTTATGTCCTTTCCTTTTGGCCACACTATGGAGGAAAAGCTAATCATAAGCAGTTTCTGTATAATTTTTCAGGGACATTAAATAGAAGATAAGGTTGAGTTTTTGTAGATCTTGTTAGACTATCCCTTTTTAATTCCAGCATTTCCACTATGGCATTGACATTAAGGTAACAATCCTTGTCCAGAGTTCTTTGAAATCAATGAAAGGCCTCCTTTATTTTTATTTTGACCTAGTGGTTTCATATTTTTGCACACTTGCTTTTCAGACTGATTATTCCCAAGATCTATAAGGTCTATAAAGCAGGAGTATTTACCTGAACTGCTTCATGTCCTGTTCTGTAGCTACTGGGAACACTTTATTGAGGACACATTCTCCAATATCAATGGCTAGCCAAGAGTTACAGAGGAAGTACCATTTCTGGTCCCATGCCAGGTCATGGACCAATACACGATTCACATACCTATAGGAAAAACATGCATCAGATTTGATTATGATTTGTCCTATTCATCCACTTAAAAAAGAGAGAGAGAGAGAGAGAGAGAGAGAAACTAACACTTCCTTCCTTTCCAGAATTGAGGAGGATAATTGTTATGCACTAGAAAAGGAAAAATGTTATCACTATTTATAAAAAAAAAAAAAAAAAAAAACTTTAATATTTTCCAGTATATGCTTACCAGGATGGACTGTGCCCTGAATTATCATGCCATAGTCTAATACTCTGCAGCTCCCCAAGAGGGAAGAGAGTGCAGAGCAGGAAAACATCCACTCCCCCGCGCTCAAAGACTGGTGTGTCGGGGTCACTGAGATGGTGTGGCTCACTCTCTCCTTCCAGGCCGTAGAGGGTGAGAGTCACCTGGAGAACAGAGGGACAGGTTGAAGACATGCACATCTCGGAATTCTGTGTGATTATTCCTCCGACATACTCTGGCTTCTTCAAATTTAAGGACTTTCTGGCTTAGAAGCTGCGTTTGAGCCATCCTGTTTACTAGTCCCTGGTGCTTTGTTATTCATCAGGTTCTTTAAATGCATACACAAATTGCATTAGTGCACAGTTCCTCCAGTACCTTGGAGGTTGTGGCTGCCCCTCGCCGGTGTCCAGTAAACACTGTCACGAGATACCGATACTGAGCAAAGGGGTCGTTGTCTGCCAGTACTGTGATTTTCACCTGCAGAGTGACATAACACGAGTGGTGTGTTAGTAGTTCCCTAAGTACGGCTGCCTTATCGCTGTGGATAGGAATTTGTCATCTTGCAAACAGTGCATATATACTTACCAGGAAACATAGAGTAAAAGGGAAGGGACTAGGGTTGGTTGAAGACTTTCTATCAAAACAGTTTTAGGATGGTTAATGACATTTGGCACACACACAAAAAAGGGAAAACAAAACAAAAAAAAACTGCCATGTTTCTCAGAAGCCTTTTTTTTTTTGAGTAAAAAATGAAAAAAAAAAGTTCAAAGCCGTTTTTTCTAAAGAAAATGTAAATAAAATAATGCTTTTCGCTTCTGTTCAAATTTTCCACAGGAGAAAAACCATTTAAAGTTACACCTAGAAACAGGGTGGGCAGAAAGACGCAGAAATGAGCAGTGTGGAGACTCTGAATGTCAAACCAAATTTGGTTTTATTATAGTCTCATTTCCAAAGCTTAGCAAGTAACTCCCTGATAGCTGAAGATTTATGAATATTCTAAGGAATATGCTGAGAATGACCCTTGGAACATCCTCACTAGGTCTCATCACTTTTCATTTAGGGGCTTCAGCTTGCAGAAAAATGGGCTACTGTGTCCTAAACACTTGGAATGACATGTTTTCCATGGAGAAGGCCAGGCAAAGCAGGATTTGGCCTAAATACATTTAGTCTTTATCTGAAGACTTACTTTGGCATCATCCTGGATGTCTTTCCTTCGAGCCCAAATAACTACAAGCACATACACCAGAAAGATACATCCTACAGTTGTCACCACCACAGGGTTGTCCACGAATGTGCCAAATAGCTCTACAGTTTTGCTAACATCAATGGCATTGGGTATGACGAAGAAGGAGCTCCCAAAGAAGGTCAGGTGGTTGCAGAGGCACTGTATGCTTCTAAGATTTGTTTTTGGTCCTACCTGAAAAACAGAAGAGTTTCCTAATAAAACTGATTTCAAAGTATTCAATAACTTACCAAGGAAACTAAAGAGACTGATAAGATTGATCAGTTAGTGGGAAAAAGTGCTCAAGTTCCAACAGGTAATATTAACTCTAATATCTGGTCAGAAATAGACATCATTATACATGTCAGAATGGTGGTTCTTATCTGTTTCTTCATATATGGAAGGACGTTCCAAGAAAGTAGTAGAAATGTCATTTTACATTGGCCTTTTTTACTTTTTGAAAGTTTTACTCTTTGAATTTTTTAAAACATCTCAAAATGAACTTATTTTATGGTCTAAGTTCAAACCCATTATTTTTCTACAGTGCTGTGGTCGTAAGGGGTTGTTTTGAAATGTATAATATAATATTTCTCTCTACTTACATGACATCCATAGCTATTCCATTTCCCCTGGTGCTCATCCCAAAATACGCAGCGGGATGCAAAGCAAGTGACAGCTATAGTTAGCCTGTCATTGACTGCAGAATCCATTCCTATATCTTGTAAAACCAGGAAATAGTAAGTTCCCTCGCCGAAAAAGAGTTCTTCTGGACTAAGAACCCAGGTGTTTTCCTCACCTTGAACATAAACATTTTAGCTTCAGTATATATAAGGAAATGTTAATCTGGAAGTATATGGCTCTATTGCATATAATCAGATAAATTAACAGAACAAAATGAAACAAACAGGTGTCAGATAATCCTTAGCAACTCATTGTTCAAAGCATTGCACTCTTTGAATATTAGAGAGGAGATCCTGAAGCAAGGCAGATTGAAACTCCTTTGAGAGGTTTCTTTCCAGCCGGACTCCCATGTCAGGGCTCATGTTGCACATAGCAAGTGCTAACCCTGTGAACTTGTGGGTGAGCGCTTCATATTATCCGTACTAAGTGCCCTTAACTTGCTCTGGATCATGGGTGTACATCTGGCTCAGTCTTTTGGGCCCATAAGCCCAGAATGAACAAGTTAAAAGGCCACTAGTAAGTTGTCTTACCTGCAGTAGTCTTCTTACAGAACAGGTGATTTTTCATATCATAATTAGTTTCATTTGGACGATATCCATATCCTAAGTAGAGTATCAGTGGAACATCTTGTTCAGATTCCAAGTGGATCACTATAGATGTGTTTTCTGAAGTGACATTGACTTGGAAAGCACTAAAATTGCCTAAAGTCAAAAGAATCCTGTCTTCCTGACTTGCTGAAAGCCTTGGTAGCATAATCTGTTTTCAAACAGAAAGATATCGCGTTGAATGCAGCAAAGTACCTTGTTTCTGTTATCTACAGGCACAAATCAGCCACATGGCAAAGAATCTGTTTGTTTGTTTGTTTGTTTCACAACATAGGAAAAGCGCAGCCAGCAACACTGGCTACTTGCCTAGGCTTCTCTAATGCATTTAGAGAATATTAATGAAATCCAAGATAACAAAAATGACAGTTCATAAACAAAGGAAGTATACAGGAAAGAGAGGGAGAGGGATAGGAAGTTTGGGGTTTACCTCAATGTTTTCCTTGAGATTGCTGACTGGTATGATCAAGCCATCCAGACCAGTAAGACTTAAACCTCCCACTGTTCCGCTGACATCAAAACTGGTGTCGCTCGAGAAAAAGGGGTTTGCTGCAAAGCTCACCATCTATTGGCAAGACATTAGCAATCAGCTTTGAGCTATTGTATGTGTGTATCAATGTTTATTGCTTTCCCTTCATTATAATCTTTTTGCCATTTAGACATCAGATCATGAAAATGCAGTTGTATAATCGTCTCATAAAGGAATTCTTTCAAAGCTAAGCAGTGGCATTTTTCTTGGAATTAGAAACTAAAATCTATTACGATTGCAATGCACAGAAGAGCATGTCTGAGTTGGTAGTCCAAGGAAAGGAGCCTCTCCTAACACTCAGGTAGGACAAGGGATGTGTTTCCACTGATTTCAATACGATCTGGACATGTACTAGCAGAGCTGGAAAGGGCAAGGTGCAACAAAAACCACTGTATTTTACAGGTGCATGTAGGAGTTTTGGAGTGTCAAATCAATCTGCCGTTTTGAGGGAAAGAAAAGAGCATCCAACTGAGACAAGGGATATGTGTTATTAAGAGACTTGCAGGCCTTAGGATCTGCCTGCCTCAAACCGATTCATTTCTAGCTGAGTGCTGCTTGTTGGGTTTGATGGTGATATGGACTCCGAGCTGCTGTATCCTCTCAGAGAAATAAAAAATGACAAGTGGATTTAAAGTTACAGATTCCATCACTTTCTCTAGACATGCAAGTATGAACCAGGCATGTATGTGAGGGGTTAGAGAGATGAGGATTTAGGCCTTCAGTCCCCATCAGTTTGTTGAACCAACTTCCTGTAATTAAGAAAGTTGAAGACTTCGGTGACAAAGAAAAAATCAAATGAATCTGTTGGCATAACAGGAGGGCTGACTTGTGTGGTTGTGTATTCATGAAGGGATTTTAAAACCACTAGATTGAGAAAATAAATTGCAGCTCAGATAAAATCAGGTAACAGCTGTTCACTTGCCCTTATATCCACTGTTTCATCATCAACTCCTGCAACGCTAAGGGAGGAAGCAGGTGGGAGAGTAAAGCTGGCAGAACTGGAATTGGAGACACTAATGGATGTCCCGTCCATGCTTTCTGTTTGTAATCTGTCCACAGTTACACAAGCAAAGACACAAGCAAAACAAAACAAAGATATAAAGACAGGGAAGAAAAGCATTAATAATATAGACTTTATGTTTAGAGAAAATGCTTCCTCACTTTGTAAGTATAACTTGTCTAATAAATTATTTCTATTTCTGCCAGTAAATGCTTAATATATTATCGGTCCCTGATGTAGTATTCCATAAAATACCAGCACAGAATCATCAAAAAAGCGTAGAATTGGCATATCTGGATTTTAAATCTTACCCATTTAGGTGTATTTATATGAAAGATGTACCTAGTCTCTATGAATGAGCTCTTGATTTTTATGTGCAGTTGAATGTAGATGAGAATCAAATTCTAGGTGAACAGTTTAGGGAAGATTATAAGATAATGCTTGTCAGGCTGCTCACAGCTATGTTTGCTCCTGCCAGGCTGGCTACAATTCTGTATAACATGTCAATAATGACAACTTGTAAAAGGAAGAAAAACCTTTACTAGCATAACATGAGTTTTTCATATTTTCACAGGTTAAGTGCCTGCTGTCTCTGGTCAGATATGACACGAGATGGCAGGAGAATTTCTAAGATAGCTTTACTGAAGTTAATTGGATTCAGAGCTGATTTTACAGTCAATAATTACAGCTTCATTGTACTGCTGAAATGTCATTATGCTACAATCTTTGTGTGGCTCCATTTAATGACAATATAAAGAATATTTGGGAAACATCTGAGCAGCTATCAGGCATTTAGGCACAAGGCCATTCCTGAACCAGTATTACTAGTACCTGTTTATATACATTGTGGCAGAAGGAGTGGTAAGGACCATTGGTTCATCATCTGGTTCTTTCCCAAACAGAAGGGCACTCTGTAGATTTTCAACTGTATTCAAGAGCTGGAGTGACACTGAACTCTGAAAAAGGATTAGAGGAGGAAACTTGTAACAAAGCTCCTTAGCAAGTTGCACATTATTTGCTTTAACCTTATGTGTGTGAGTAGTGCTCTGGCCTGTTCAGCTTTAAATGTATAAAATCCAAAGAGGTTTCTTGCGTTTTCATCAGCAGACTGTTCAGTCTAACAGGTCTAACTGGGGAGAAGTTTACTTTGATACTCAATTTAACTCCACCATGATGTTGCAATAAACCTTACCCAATGTCAATTTAAAAATACAAGAGGCAGCAGAACTCTTAAAAGCCCTCTGAAGCATGGGAAAGGTTCATACGCAGTCCACTAGGAACTGGAGCAAACCAAAATTACCTGTTCTGCCTCAGGCACTGAAGTATTCACATCTCTGTTTTGTATAGAAGCTTTAAGCACATTGCTAACTGCATTGAATAGGTAATTGGCTGCATCCTTTCTCTTCTGATCATCTCTGCTGTCCTCTGTGTTTACAGTAAGCAAGGAAGCACTGACATCTTTTAGGGTGTTGCTGGCTTGTACCTGCATGGGAAATAAGCCAAAAAGTTTATGTGTAATTGTGCTACAAATGACAGAAGTGACACATGATCTCATTAAGGCTCTTACTGAATATTACATCAGAAGTAATCTGGCGGGACTATTTGTGGTCAAAGCTGTTTTAATTATAATCATTTGTGCTTCTCAAACACCAATAAAGATGAGGTATTGAAGATGGTATACTAGCATGTAATATAGACCTGAGAAGTCCAGTCTGACTCTGCAGATGCAGTCCGTAAAGAACAACAATATCTGAAGGAAGCTTATCTATGAAACATTGGGCCAAGATACAATTTGCATGTTACAGTAATGTAATAAATTAGGTTATTTTGTTTGGTGCTGAACTTCTGGTCCAAAAAGTACAACTGTGTTGTCAAGTGCATTTCAATCTTATTTACCCAAAGCATATTAGACTACCAGCAAGTAATACCTTTGGCCTTGTGCTGTGGTAAATGCCAA
>VZSV01000008.1:10417159-10468641 GCA_013398735.1 Nothocercus julius
AGAGCAGTAAGGAAGCCAAGCAAATTTTTTATAAGCTTGGACAAGCCCATTCCTTCAATGTGCAAATTCTTAGCAGCCTCAATGTAGAGTGCATGGAGAATCTGAGCAATTTCCTTGGCTTCCTGAAGTTAACCACATAGCACTGAAGTATCCCCAAGCCATTGTCTGTCTCAGGTGTGAGACAAATCAGATATCAATGTTACATCCTCTGACTACAAACTGTATCACAGAGTGTAACTGGGCAGCCAGTCACAGCCTGGATGTAGTGGTTGCTGAGGCAGAATCTATGAGTCCAGATTCTTTTACTCTAAATAGTAAAAAGGCATTACCTTCTGGTCAAGACACACATGCTGGTGTGGTTTTAAAGCTGAGTAAAGAACAGTTAAGTGTAAGGCACTGACACTCTTCCAAGGTCAGTGTCTGTACTATTTGTGGAAGAAAATCTGAGATTAATTTCTTCATACCTGTGCTGAGACAGAGAGCTCTTCACTCCTGTAAGTGATTTCTTTCAAAACTTCTGACATCTGAAGAGCAGTTTGCACTGATGTTACATTAACAGCAGACAGCGTTGTCAGCATCAACCCTCGGAGCTTGGAACCAAACGGATAATTCAGCAAAGGAATAAGATGCTAATTAAGACCATGTAAATAGCGCCACATATTGAAAGTCTAGTTTGCTGTAAATTATGAGGTAGACTAAGACTTCACAACAAGGATCACTTGAACTGATATTAGATCTGCTGACAAGATGCCACTTGCCTTACGTACTATGTAATCATGACTGTTTTGTTACCTCCCAGCTTGGAGAATTTATGCACTTAACAGCCATTAACAGCTAGGAGAGTTACTTGAGAGAATTTGTACTTGTGTGTGTGCATTACTGTATAAATGCCACCTCCAGATGAATCTTAATTAAAGGATACATTAAATTTCTCCAGATCTTTTCATCTGGGCACTCGAGCACTGCACAAATAAAAGCTTAAAACTGAAACACAAGCTCGTAACTGAAAAGAACGAACTAAGTTTCCTGCCATCTAGTACTTTGACAGAAATTTAGATTGGATATTTCTCCCACAGAAAATGCCATTCTAGCAATATTTATATTGTTTGTGGAAAATTAGGTTAACTTCTAGTTTAAAAATACCATGCAAATTAGTTTAATCTTTTAGTTTGGGTTAATAATGTTAAAGGAATTCTTCTGTTGATCTGAATGTATTGTAAAGGTTTGCAGAGGATGAGATTCAAATTCTAACTTTTTGAATAGATTCTTTTTTATTTTTTAATATTTTTTTTCTGTTCTAGTCACAGACATGGATGAGTATCTTTAATTCAGGGCCATCCAATCTGTGAATAACTCGTCAAGGGAGTAGGATTCCAGTTCCTGATTCCCTGCTCCAACTTCACCCTCGCCCATTAGAAGGCTCCACAAACAGCCTACAAATGTAGTACAGATAACTGTTGTATTAACTGAATGTAAAATCATGACACTCTAGTACTTCACTCAATTTTATGCAGAATGCATTAAGTTCCAGAAGAGAGGTTCTCATATCTGAAAGTAGTGATGGGCAGATATTTCATGATTTTTAAACATCTTTAGCCACACCGAAGACTTTTTATATTCTATCAGTGCAAATGCAGTAAAGCTAGTGGCCATGGCATAAGGTAATGTAATAACAATTGAGAAAAATCTTTTACAGATGGTTTGTAAAGAAAATCATTTGCTTGGGCAAGTAGTGAAAAATAGCTGAAACCTGTGCCAAACACTGAGACAGATAGTAGAAACCTGAAACCCCTATTCATGTCAGAAAGTTATATAGAAGCTTGTTATTACTCAAGAGTTGCCAAAGAATGTGAATAGTACATTATATTACACTCTGCTGCAAGAAAATAAGCGTCTGGCTGACCTCTTTTCGTGTGTCTGTCTGTAAAGAGGTGTTAAGACTTTCCTCTTGGGTCTCCTGATTAAGAACTGAGGTCACTGACTTATACAGCTGGAACAGGCTCCTACTGCTGTTTCCATCTTTGAGAATGATGTTAGCCTTCTCAGATATGATGGTCTGCAGGGTCAGGTTCCCCTTGGTCATATCTGCATGTCCAACCTGATGAAGAAATCAGATATGCCCCTAACATTGGCAGGGCTGTTATAATCACTTTTGCACAGCTTCCAAGATATTGCTATTCTAGCTAGAGATGGACAGAAACCTCATTGGTGTTCCTCATGTTTTCATGGTTTATTTTCAGTTGAATTTGGTTTTAGAGTGATGTTTGTCTTCTTAGATAAAAGGGACCAGCTTTAGAAACGCCCAAATATAGGAAAATAGCTCAATTTCAACTCAATTTATAACAGCCTGCTGTCTTTTTAAGGTGAGTCTGATTTCATCTACTTGACTGACAAATTTGTGCAAGAGAAGAGACAGAGCCTAATTCAACCCTCCATTTTTCAAGCCTCACTTCACGGACTGCCATTAAAACCAGCACAGTGATGAGCAGCACCTCTAAGCATGAAGCAGAAATGCGTGGATTTTTAATGGCTAATAAGGGTCTCATTACTGGAAACAGGGACAGAAGCTGGGAGTTCTCTTGGCCTACACAGAGTAACTCCATATTTACTAAGTATAGCTCAGGCTGCCCAGTGTCCAGAGAGATCATATTTTTAGATCATATTTCTTCCTAGACAGGAAGACTGGTAATTGTGACACAACCACAGGGAAATAAGAAGTATACCACGGGAAGTTCCAAAAGTGAATTGTGGTTTCAACCTGAAGCACCTTGAGAGAAAGTGATTTTACTGCATACCTTCACAGAAGCATTAGTTTGAACTGTATCCCCAAAGTTGTTGCTAACAGTAATTGTTATATGTAGAACGAAATTATTTTCCTCTTCTCCAAGTGGAAGATAAACTGGGAAGAGTTCAGGATCAGGGCCACAGTGCAAGAGAGAATCTGGAATAAGAAAGATGGGGTTACCCAACAGGCAGATGGGGCTACGTGTTCTCTGAGAGCAAACTTGCTCTGGGCAGGGCTAATTAATCGACCCCTTATTGGTCCGAGGAGCGAAAGCAGGCTGTGCCTTTGCTCCTGCTAGCGACCGTGACCGTGCGTGCTAGAAACATAGAGAAGCCCTCGGTCAAACAGATCACGTCAGGACTTACTTGGTTTCAGATAGAAGCAGTACGTGAGCTGCCTGCTGCGGCTGGCTTGGCACGGATCCTCTAGGCAAGCACGGCAGGAGACTGTGAAGGTGGTGAGCACGGATCCCTCCCGCGGAGTCACAGCGCAGGCCGGGGCGGTGGGCGGCGGCACCGTGCTCACCACGTACCTTTCCTCGCCGTATCCACGTGGAGCCATTGCTGGGAATCAGGGAGCAGAACGCCAGCAATAACCAGCAGCAGCACTGCCCTTCACGCATTAATGTTACCTGCTCTAGCAATGATGCTGTTCATTTGTGCACTAGAGACACTGGTGTGGGCCTAATCAGAAATGAAATCCCATTGCTAAAAATGGCATAGCAGGAAAAGAACTACTAGAAAACATGGAACTGTTAACCTTATGAAGTAAAGCTGTGTCAGTCAATCAAGTACTTAGCAAATGAGCCTTAGCAAAATTATTAACAGCTCGGGTTAACTGAATTTATCTTACTGCACTATGGCCCACAACAAACTCTTAAGTATTTTAAAGAACCCCACATGTAACATAACAGCGCTCAACTTGTGGAATAATTTAACTTGTTTAGGCTCTATCTGTGTAATGCACTGTGTGATGGCAGAAACTAGCTCAAATCAGTCCGAAAAACTCCTACCTGTTACTTTAATCTGAAAAGCTTCTCCCTGTGTCTGCAAGAAAGAGCTGTTCATTGTCAGCCGGGATCTGTTGCTCTGAAGCAAGTTCAAGGAGCTCTGCCGGAACCCAGGCAGGCTGCAGGCTGGAGGGACAGGTATGGGCTAAAAAATCCGATAGAAAAGGAAAATAGCATTAGAGGCAGCTTGCTGTGATTTCTGCTGTGCTTTCAAGTTAGACATTTCACCAAAACTGCATGTTAGATGGTAAACAAGATCCCACTCAACATTGCCAGGGGTTTTGCCTCACAAAACTGTACTGAGAGGATGAACAGAATATTGATGACATATCAGTTAGTTCACATGGATATTTATTATAGGTACTTAATTAGATACCTAAGACGTGTAGATAGAAACCTTTATAAAAAGCATGTGTGAGTTTGCATTCCTCTCTGTGCATATAAAATCACCAATAATGGTGATTACCAATAATGTAAGGTAAATAATAATTTATCATGTTTCTGGGGAGACATTTCTGTCAGGAACAAGGTGTCAGTTAGGTCTCTCTGCTATAATCCTTCCAAAACCTTCCAAATGACAAAGGATCACTCTGAGAGCACATGGCTTTCCCCTGGGTTAGATGGTTATTTTTGTTTGTGCAGTGTGTCTGACAAAGCCAATGCTCTTACCTTGGTTCGGAATGTGTTATCTAAATACCAGTTATAATATACTGCCTGGGAGTCCTTCGGTCCAGAGACACTCAAAACAACTTCCTTGCTAGCATTTATGGGCTTGCAATTTGCCTCACACCTGTAAGGATGAAGGACAGCAGTTAAGAGCAGTAATTGTACAAAATGTCGTGGTACATGATATGGATTGTTTTACTCTCATTTGATGAAAACCTGCACAAGCCCTGGGATGTGAGACAAGTGACACATGCAACTCACAAATTGAAAAATATTCAAATTAAAAACAAGAAATTCAGGAACCTTCATCCCATTTCCTACAGTGACTGAGATCCCCATCCAGCAAACTCTTTGTGTTCCAAAATAGATTCAGGCTCTCAGCTGAAACATACTGCTATTTGAGTTCTGGCTTGATTATATTAATAGATCAGTGAAATGCCATGAGGCACTAAAACTCAAAGACCATTTTTTTTAAGGCAGTAAGAGGTATCCGGGTGTCCAGTAGGAGTATCAGACATATCTTACGGTTTTTATTCCCATCATTTCAATTATGTTTGCATCTGAAAATCTCCAGCACTGAAAGGATGAAAAGAAACTAACTGATTAGGAGGAGTCTGGACTTCAAGACACAGCAAGTCCCATGTTGTATTTTAATTCCTATGATAGGAAGGAATCTGTATATTTACAATGATTAATAAATTATCAATGTATTAGTATTATTACTAATGATAACTGCAGCCCTACTCTAGGATTTCATAGTAAAAATACTAAATAATGAATATTATGTTCTAAAATCGGACCTGATTTCTAGTTGCAGTTCTTGTTTTGCAGTTACATACAGACATTGCTCATCTTGCCTCTCTTCACTTCCATGGTTTCGCACTGTGACTCTCACAGTCACCGCTGACTTTGGAGGGGGAAGGCAGGGTGGTGGGATGTGCACTTCGCTTTGGTTGACTAGGATTTTCTGCTGCTGTACACATTCATTCCACGCAGACCAGCAGGCTCCTGTGCAAACATTTCCTTTATAGTTAAAATATTCATAGCATTCTGTGATCTTGGATAGGTCTTGCCTGCCATGGCTTTCTAAGAGCTTTGCAGAGCAAACAGTTTTCCTTAGCCCAATTTACGGAGTGGGTAACCAGAGTTCAGACTGACTTCTTCAAAGCAAGCTATGAGGTCAGGGATAAAGATAGGGACAGAACACAGATGCCCTGAATCCCAATCCAGTTCTCAGCTATACGTATTTTGCTTTATGTTTGATGCTAATTATTGCTTATTTATTGAGGCTCATGTACCTTGCAAATACCTATCTATTTAAATCACTTGGGATTAGGGTGAGGGCTTAGAACAGTCAGATCTTGGAAAACTGAAAACCAGAAGTGGCCACCTTCGGGACAAGAAAAAGCCCTGAACTATGCTGTGTTATATGTATGCCATATATAGATATATATATATATATTTATCTATACACACATGTATACACTGTATGCCACATATATATTATATACCATAAATAGTTGGTCATTAAACCAGGGTGAGGTAAAGTGCCATTATTTCTTTACAGTGAGTGGGAAACTGTTTTAATGCCAGCCAGAGACTGAACCATCCTTTACTCAGATTTTTACCACTTGATCCGACAGGACAGTGAGTTTGTCACTCAGCAAGCAGCTGGTGGAAAAGCTTCAGGAAAGGCACCTACCACAGGACCAGAGGAAACTAGAATTATCACTGTTGTCTGGCCAGCCAAGTGTAACAGTTGTGAAGGGATCCACATGGCGACTTGGTTTAATGTACATTTTGTTTTTTCTTTTGTGATCCTAAATGATAAGTAAATATTCCAGTTAAGACAGAAGCATGTATAAACACATACATATCTTGCTTCTTTGTAATGAAGAGAGTACTGTATGCAGAGCTTTATGAAATTTAAATGAGCTTTCCTTGACCAGAGGCAATACGGGAGCTATGGAAATAGATGCAGATAGCACACACAAATCACATATGGCAAAATATTCCCAAACTCTAAGTGGCTTAGGAGCCCAACTTTCATTTTCAAAAATAATACAGGTACTTAGAAGCCTAATTCCCACTAAGTTTACATTTTTGGACCAAGACATTTAACCAATGAAAAATCGTTTTTCTTCTAATGCATCATTTCTTTTTTCTTTCTTTTTTTTTTTCTTCTTCTTTTTTTTTTTTTTCCCCAGAATTGGATGCATTACAGCTGTAGAAAAAATCAAGCAATAAGGTAACTGATTTTAGCACTCTGTGCAACCAACTGTGTTGAACCCAGTTCTGAACTGGGCTGATATTAGGCCTCTGATGTAATGCAGTCTTACAGCCAGTCTGTAAATCATGACATCTGCTTCTGAAGCAGGACGTCTCCTATAACAGACATCTGTCTGCTATAGTTATAGTTAAAAACTAGACCTTCAAGATGATAACAAAATATTGTATTTGGCAATTTAATGATTTAATTAAATCTGGCAGGTCTATAGCACAGAAAATATAGTCCATATTGCAGTATGTCACAAATACTTCTTACAAATATTGAATGCAATGATTCTACTGCCAAGAAGAATTTCTCAGCATTTAAAATTCAACGTAAAAATATTAAATAATACTTACATTTGTCTTCTGGGTATTTGTTTTGGAACTACCTTTTACATTACCAGAATCTGTTTAATCCAAAAGAAAAAAAAAGATCAGAATAAATTAGTGCTACCTGTAGAATTGTTGTACAAAGAAAAATTGAGGGAAGCACTGGAAATATCTCAATTGGATTAATACTAGATTCACTTTATTTGTCATATATTCTGCTGCCATAAATGTGAGGGTGAGCCATCTAGAAGCATTTAATGACAGCAATTTGTGTGATTATTGTCATGCAGATATTTCATGATCTCATAGCTATGTTTCAGGTCACAAACTTCACTAATTATTTCTAGGACAAATAACAAAGATAAGTATGAAACATACATAGTGTGATGCTGATTTATGACCACTTCAAAGCCAGTAAAGATACCTTTTTTAAAAATAAACCTATACAAAAAATTTAAATGCTGTTGCTGGGAAGAAAGCAATTACTAAATGCAAACTATGAACAGCAAACACCCCAAGAAATGCTCTGATTGCAGAACATCACATATGTGATCAAAAATGGCACTGACAGGATATTACAATTACCTTCTTTAAGGGAACTGTTTGCCAGCACATTGATGAGTCCAATATCCATGCTCATGTTGGAGAAGGCATTCATGGCCACCACTTTTACTAGGAAAGTACCTAGAGAAGATGCATAGTCAGTTAGGAATAGCAGTGCACCAATCCATTCTGTTTGGGACCTAAAATCCAATTCATAAAGAAAAGGAAGATGTATTCATGTGTACATGGATTAGAAGTGGGGCAATGAAAAGCTGAATTCTGCTCACTATGTCTTTTTTTATTGCAAAATTCAGGAGAAGCCTTCTTTTTGGTATCTTTCAGAAAAACAATTTGCGCTTTTAATTCTTTTGGATCGCTTATAAGTCAATAAGAATGTGTTGTCCAGACTCTCCTGCAGACCAAGTTTGAGCAGTTAAGAAAGCTAACAAATCCATGCTGTAAGTTATTGTCCCCCACCCAGGGATGCTGTGATGGACCGTGTGGACTGTCCTGCACAGCTGTGTGTCCGTGTGTGCATGCTGTACCTTCGGAGTACACAGGTATGCTGTATGTTCGAGGCTCCCCGTGAGCGCTGTCTTCCTCATGAGAGTTCGTTTCTTTGGAGCCCACAACCTCAAATTTCAATTTATCTGGGGCTCCATGAGACACAGAGACATTTATCTCTAAATTCTCCCCCAGCTCCAGGGTGTGAGAAGCTAGTATAGCCTGAAGACCCGATACTGGCTCAATGAAGTGAACAGCAATGCTCTTGGAGATCTCCAATGTGGTTTTGTTATTGGATGCTCGGATTTCCAGCTGATGTATCCCAGGGCCTAGTAGCTCTTGCAAGGTACTGTTGAGTGTCAGATTGTGAGGGACAATTCCTTCTTTTGCACTGGATTCAGTGAGTGTCTTGTTATCTGCTAATATAATGTAGGTCACTTCATTACCTGCAAAAAGACAGTTCAAGATTTCTCACAGCTTGCCTAACAGGCCATCCAACTCTAGCTGTCTTGTGCAACACTAAGATATTTACAAAGGGATCAAAAGAATACTGCAGCAATGCAATTACTTTGACTAGATTAGCTTTATCTGGTTTTGTGCCCCTCTGAAAGTCTATCATATTTATATCCTGCTGGGGGTCTTAAGACAGTCAAGAGAATTCAAATATATGCTACTGAATTTTATTTTTAAGCATGTATGTGGATTCCAGAAGTGAGAACTAAATATATATCAGCAAATATGACCTGCTCAGTGTGGAATCATCTTACCTTGTTCAGTGAAGCATTTCTACAGATGCTTCATATATGGAAATATTCCTACTGACTTCATGTGGATTTACATGATTAGCGTTATGCAAATGCTTCGTCAACTTTGTGTAGGGGCAAAAGGGTTTATGCTCATGTATGAAGTGCTGTAACAGCTCTGAGAAAGAATCTCTCCCGATAGGGCTCAGAGCTTTCAGTTGCAGGAACGCAGCAGCTAGAGCGAAAGCATTTGCTAAAGAGGCTATTGTTTATTGGTATCGTGTCAAAAAAGATATTGTGTCATAAAAATCAGCTTCTTTTTATGGGTAGCATACTATTAATGTTATTAGTCTGCCACTTAAAATGCAGAATATTTACCCTTACCTCCACTGAGTTCTACTTGGATCCATAACAACTCTCCATATAGAGTGCAGCAGTAAGAGCTGTTCCCAGATTCGTACTGGCTATAGCACCCAGTAATGCTAAGTTGATCCCTCTTATCCTGAACAGTCACCCGTTTCTGAGCTGTCACGTGCCATTCGCTGGTTGTACATTCCACAAAAACAGTAAACTCTCCAGGAGATGAATATGTGTGTGTGACATTGCTGACCAGCCTAGGATACAAAGAGAACTTATTGCAGAAGGCTGTCCTGAGAAGTCTTGAGCACTGTATGATAAGAGTGGTCACAGTTCCCAAACCCTGATTGGACTCAGCTGTAATGCAATCACTTTAATCCTTGTGTGTTTATGTAACATTTTTAGGGTTAAAGATTGAATCTTTGTTCCAGCTATGGAGTTGTTAAGGCTGTATATCTGGGGTGGACGTTCCAGAAGTGTCTCTGGAGATGAATACCTGTTGCTGTGAAGTAGGTAGATTACAGTTCAACACCAGTCTCCATCAGACCTGGCTCTTGTTGGCTCTGAACACAGATATACGACTGTGGATGCTACCCCATGTGAAGGTGCCCTTACTTTCTATCTATCTTCCTTATTTTATTCCCGGATTTACCTTCTCTTGGATACATCAGTAGGAGCTGAGGCTGTTCAGCAAGTTGACAGACTGCTCTCTTGCTATTTTCTTTTCATGTGCAGATGCTTCTATACTTATTCATGCTAACAAAAATGTATGTGCCCTGCTGGGTCTGTTGCAGCTACAGTAGCGGTAGCAATAGGAGGTGAATGGATAAGGAACAAGCCTTCTGTAACTGCCAGGATTACTAACAAGCATAGGGAAATGATAAAAAGAATCTAAAGGTACTCTTTTTGAATGGGATACACCATGAAAAACAAATAATTAACACTCCTGTTATTATTCTTTCTGAACCATTAATATTCTTATCATAGTGCAGCTGAACAAATGCAGACAAAGATCAGGACTTGCCATTCTTGATCATACATATTTTTCATTAGCTTTTTTAATAAGGGAAAATATTTAGTTCAAACTGGGCTTGAAAAACCTGACTGTGTCAGGACAACACCAGAAAGGGCAATCCCTGTAAAGCTAGGTATCAAACTGGATACAGAAAACAGGTAAACATGACTGGTAGCCTTTTAGGTGGTGAAATAGTAGAGCTGACCATAAAAACAAGACTCTGCTTGCAGCTAGCAAATACGTTACACTTAAAGGCTCTCTAAAAGAATTTTTTTAAAGTTCTTTACAGCTATAGGCTTTTGTCTGTCGTTCTGAAAGAACGTCTGGTATTTGTAGCACATTACCAATTTGTTTTTCTTTCCTTCTACTCTTACTTTCCTTGTTCAGTCAAATAGGATTTCATTAGTGGACAAATACATTTCTAGATTCATATACTTTCTGAGCACTAGGACAACACAAAAGAACAGAAAAATGTTTGATCTTTCAAAGACACGTTTTTCACTGAATTAAAACAAGTAACACCCATAATAATATAATTCCATTATATTATTTTAAATGTTATCAAATATAAAAATACACTTTAAACTGAAAAAAGTAATGCTTGCCCATTTCTTTGGCAGTTACTGAAAGTTTTCCAGTAATTTTGTGCCTTTAGGATCTGTATTAAATTATATTAGCAGGAAATAGGAATCACTTGTTACAGTAAGCAGAGGAAAGTGTGTGGTTGGCAGCTTGATATAAAATTGTATATTAATTTCACAGTGACTTGCTGCAAAATCCAGCTCTCTTGTATCTATTCTTAATCTAGTTAATTTTTAACATCTCATTTAAGAGACTTGAAGCATTCAAAGAATTGCAGGCAGTGAAATTTACTGGTTGTCTGATGATGGATAAAAGATGTATCTTACGTTGGAGGGTAATAGGGATCAATACTGTGTCCATCTCCAGTGCTAATGATGCATGAGAGGTTGCCGGAGTATGGAGAGAGCATCCAGGTCAAAGTGAGCGTGATGTCCTCAGAGGCAAAGCTTGCTTGTCTTACAGCCAGCTGCAGACCTGCAAGATGTAATGCCAGAGTTCAGTGTCATTGTTTGTCTACATTTCTTGCATAATTAAATTAATTTCCACATAGAGAGCTGATTTTCTCAAAACAGACCTGATACTGCTGCCAGTTTGAATGCTTTAGTGACAATTCTTCTCCATAACTGCTGGCCAGGATTCTCGTTGGAACATAATTTCAGTCATGGTTGTCAATGTGTCTCAATCTCCTGGCTTTGTAGCCTTACTAAAAGCCCTGTGGAGCTGTCACTTAGGACTGTGAGACCACAGTTCTGTGTCTTGAATAGTTTTAATGGTGACATTTTCCAGTGGACCACGCTTCTGACTTTTTCTCTGAGGACGGACCAGCTATTTTTAACATAATTGGCAAAGGTCACAGTGTTACAGCAACACGTAGAGCAGGTTTTTGTGTTGACAGCCCCCAGCACTTACCTTCCTTGCAGTAGTACTGAATAGACAAATAGCTTCCCAGAGCTGGACAAGGATCTCCAAAGAAAGAGCCATCTGCTGCCACCTGGCAGGCCTGGAGACCGTGACACTGTCCTGGAAAGAAGGACCAGCTTAGATGCACTGCTGTTTTCTGTCTTTGACTGTCACAACAGCTCAGAGGAGAGATGATTACAGAAATAAAAAAGGCGGGGGGAGCAATATCTTGTCACCAATTTCTAGACAAGCTTCCACTTTTACTTTATTGTGTTGCTTACTGCCTGTGTTTTTCATAGCACCATTCCACTTTACAGGAATACAGCTGAATTAGAGAAGTTCTGTGTATGTCCCTATGCATCCCCTCTCTCCTCTGCACGAATTTGCTCCCCCAAAGTCCCTCCTCTCTGTAGAGCTTCCTGTGGGAACCTCCTGCATGTAAGAAGTTCTTTGCAACCCCCTCCCCTGAAATAAACTGAGGTAAAATATTTTAGGGAGCAGGAACTTTAGGATGCTTATTCTGTGCCTCTGGCAAGCAATGCAACAAGCTCTTACCTGCTACTTCATCCTTGACACTGATCCAGCTACAGTCTTCGTCCATATCATACTGGAGAGGTGTCTCCAATACACAGTAGTGAGGGGTCTTCCGCCCGTAGAAACTCTCTCCAATTTCAATAACTTCTCCTGATCCACACTGCACAGTGGCATTGTAGTTATTACAAGCAATGCTCTGGCCAGATTCTTATAGGGAAAAAAAAATCAGATTTCATCAAAATGAGGATATAGCTGAGGTGTCTGCTCCTCCCACCGTCATTGTCACTAGATTTATGTATAGCTGGGTAGCTGATCTTAACGTAGTAATTATCAAGACACGAGATTAAAGTACTACCTTTCTGGAAGGTAGTGCTCAGCTAGAGCTAAGCTTATATGTGTGTTTCTTTTAATATGTGACAAAGAAAACAAGAGGATATTTCTCAGGCTTTTTGTTTGTTTTCTTGTTTGTTTGTTGTGAGGTTGAAGTACATAAAGATTTTGAATATCCAAAAAATGCAATTATCCAGTACATCTTTTTTCTTTCTTTTTTTGTTCTTCATTCTTTTTATCCCCCTTTCAATAGGAAAATGAGGAAAATGGAAGAAAAGAACAACAAATCAAGCATTTTTCCATTTTTTGAAATCCAAAAATGGTTTCTATTGCCTTAAAAAGTGTGTGAATATCTTTATTACAACAAATTTTTAATTTAAAAAGAATGAGCATGTTTCTGTGGAAAACATTTAGTGTTTGACTGCCAATACTGAAAAGTTTAAAGCTTTACATAACTTCCAAAATAGCTCTGTGGCAGTATGTGCTCTGCATGGTGTTCAGGTAACTGTTCTGGAGAGAAGTTTGTGTATTAAGTATGAGAGCGGATCCCATTCTTGCTACAGAGACAGCTTTGTTTCTGCTCGATATTCAACTGATTTCCTGCAGAAGAACTGCTCAAATGAGTAAGGTCATATCTCTAAATGCATATACTTCATTCTTTGATTAATCTGGGACAGCTGATTATCTTTCAGAATTTGTAGTACTCTGAGGTAATTAGGATATTTAATACTCTGAAGAGGAGGATGCAAAAAAATCCTTGCATATGGGGGAGTTGTAGAAGAATAATTTTGTTTCAGCAGTCCCAGGTTTAAATACATTGTTCTCCAATTGCTCTTTTGATCTTTCTCCTTAAATACCTCCATTAACAGTGCCAGTGTGTACACACTGCAGTAATTGTGTGCTATTGTTATTTAAAGGCTAAATCTAAGCTGGCTGTAACTATAGCAACATGATCAGTTTACAGATTAGAGTTCTCTAAATAAGCCTGGAAAATAATTTGTTGTTAAATTCTAATACAGGCTATTATCTCTTGCTTTTTTTTTTTTATTTTTTTTTTCTTTACTTTATGTAGAGGTTTCCCATAGTATTTGGTCTCTCAGCAACTTTTATGTGCAAAAATGTACAAAACCTGATTTATATTCCCATGTGCAAATCCTAGTTCAATAGGTGTATTTTTCCTACAATAGAAGTGCTAACCTAAAGAGCACAAAAGGTCCAGCCAAACAGTGGAGCAGAAGTAATAAGGAACAGTGAGCTGAGGTAAGGGAAATTCTTACTTGAGTAGAGAAACAACGATGGAGAACCAAAGGAATGGTGATGGCAGAACACTTTTTGTCTGGTGTGGGCACATAGACACACCACAGATGATCAGGTAAACAAGGTTAGCAGTAATCAGAGAGGGATTAAGTTCAAATAGTAGTACCTTTTGGAGCTGAACTGTACATCTCATCTCAAGTTTGCAATTCAGACTGAAACCAAGAGCCACAGTAGTTGTGCATGAGGGTATTAAGTACCATTGTGCACATTTTACATGAAGAAAAGCTGAAAGTTGCACAAACTTTCAAGAAACTAATGAACATATTGTCCCTATTTTTCTTCAATGTTAGCCACACATACAAACTGATAGGAGAAATGGAGGTCTACTCTAGTGCTAAAATATGTGTGTGTTTTAATGGACATGGACTGTAGATACTGAAAACAAGGCTGTAATTGTCTCCATTTGTTCTCAGGTTTTCAGGTAATGGAATGATGGATGTAGTGGGGGACATTGTTGCTCATTAATGCAAACTCTCTTTTAATAGGCTCTCAGTCAGATCGTATGCTAACAGATGATAGCTTCCTTAGACAGTTGTCTGGTGTGGTTGTGATGGAAAAATGATTTTAATCTGGTTTTATAAGGAAAATAAGCTTAAAAGATGGTGCTGTCTGCCAGTTTCTTCTCTCTAGAGTATTTTTAATCTGCTAGTCACCTTCAGCCAAACTTTATGTATGGATACAGACCTCCAAACACCCTGAAAAAATAATGAAAAATAGTAGTTGGGTAGAAGAGAGAGAGAGACTTCAAGATCTCTGTAAGGAGGAGGGATAGTAGAGATAGCCCTTCTTTTTTTCTGTTTTGTGATGTTAGGATTCAACTGGCCAATGTGCCCTGCTGTTGCTCTGAACCAACTGCAGAACTGCATGGGAGGGAGCTGGGGAGGGAAAGTATTTGGAGAGGCAGGAAGTGCTGGGGGTATGGGAGTGAACAGGGAGTTATAAAAGGAGGATAGGGAGGGATGGGGAAGGGAAAATCAGGGCAGGAAACAAAACTTTATTGGTTCTGCTGGTTATGGCACAATCTATTTATGTTAGAAGTGATACAGAACTGGACCACAGCAGTGCTAGGGCTTGTGGTAAACTGTACTTGCATCCTGGATTCAAGGACTATTTGTGTTAGTGAATCTACAGCCAGACTTGCCTTCAAATACTTGTGACCTTAGTTCTAGTTACAGATTAAAATGCTTCGCTTACGTGCAAAGTGTGAGGAACACAAATTCCCCTCATGTCTGTGTGTTGAATGGGATGATACTGCCAGCATTCCTTTTCCAGGACTGCTTGTTCCAAGCCAGGATTTAAGGGACCTATGTTATAACACTGGAACACAATGTCTGTACTTATTCTGCCTAGCTGCTAAAATGCCATCAGGAAATGCAGATTCATGTCTGCTTCTTGTCCTGGGGAAACCCTCAAACTTCATCTGATGGAAGAGCCTAAGAAGAAACCAGCAACTTCTAGGCTGGGTTAGTCCAGGCTACTATGACTGGTGTCTCTGGAAGCCTGTCTGTGTTTTTGCTTCTGTTACAAATGGAAAATATTTTGAGGGGCTCAGCCTGTATTTGTGATTAAGGATAAGTTTACAGGACTGACATACAGTCCTATCTAGCTCAGGTACCAGTGAGTTGTGGCAGATTGTTCTTGCAACCATGCTGTTAGGCACTATTCAAATTGGCTTTAAACTACCTAGGTTATGTGTGTCTACTGCTTCAGATCTAGATTCACCCTCAAATCCTATGGCTCAGCTCCCAGTGATTTCAGGGTTCTTCCTGTCTTTGGATCTGATCTTACATCAACAAATTGGAATAATAGCACCTGCTAGGATATTATGGATTTTTGCTTGCTCAGTTTTAATGAACTTTCTTGCAGTTACCTCACAGCCACTTTGAAAGAAACTGTTTATGCCTAGTTGTGAACACTGTATATTCACCTCTCTGTTCCAACTGTTGTGTATCTTACCAAATTCACAAATGAAGCCAAATTCCTGGCTGCAGTTTTCAGTCATACCCCACTGATGCTTGGCATTCTTCAGGATGTACCCACATGTGGATGAGAAGGGAGATGGTTGATCCACATACCAGTTACTGTAGCTTATATTTGAATTGTCCAGCCAAATCACTGACCCTGTGAACAAAGTAAATCATGTCCTGAATGTTTATTTTCCATAGTGACACAATTAAAGAGTCAGAACCTGCAGAGCAGGCTTTGACTGCACTGTGCAGAAGTAGTTTGTCAGAACAAAGAAAAATGTCTCTAATTTAATTTTACATTTATTCTGATAAAACCACTAACTCAGACATTGCCAATAACTCAGACGATGCCAATTCCCACTATGCTCCCAACCTCAAGAATCTACCATTTCTCTTGCAGCAGACCTTACAGCTTGATAGTGCGAGGGATTGGCTCGGCTTGCTCATCAACATTAGAATTAATCCAGCACATTTTTTCCCCACGGTTTAGCAAGCTGATCTAATTCATCATTTGCCCATACAACCACATGACCCAGTGGAAAGAGTGACAACATGGAACAGGAAAATGAAGCAGCCATTTGAAACATCTTAATATAAATCTGAAGTTATAGCAACACGAAAATGGCTTTTCAGCAGCTGTCTGTAAAGGGTTTGATTCATTTTTTGTCAGATTAAGCATCGTATACTGATACAGTACTAAATATGATTTCAAAATCACCTACCGTCAGAAGTTTCATTCAGCAAGGAGTTTGAGATCAGCCCTATCCACCACTCCTGGTCCTCAGAGAGATGTTTTTGCAAGAAGTCTTGAGTTTCCTCATCTTCAATAAAGACAAGGTGCCCCCCTCCTCTCTCGCACCAGCTTTGGGCACTTGTGAAGGTGTGCTGGAGTCTGACAAACTCATAGCATGAATGGTTGAAAGCTACCTGGTACTTTGAGCAAGGGATTCTTTCCCCGACAGCTTCCTCCTTCACAGCCCAGCATACAGCAGCAGAAATTAGAATTGCAATTGCAAGCCACATTCTCAGCCCTGTGCCCTGTGTGGCACTGCTCTTCCTTATTGCTTTGCCGCTCTTTTTGCTGCTGTCTTCAAAGGCTTGAGGTGCCTTCCTTGTCATGTCATCAATATTTCTCCTTTCTCTTTGCTGCTTGTAACAATAGCAACAACAGAACACGGAACAGATAGCTTCTAATATATAATAGTGATTACGTCTGAGGACACACAAGCCAGGTGTTGATGCTAAGTCACTGCAAATACCTATTGTGAGGCCCATTGTATAAACATTTCATTCAAAATAAGCCAGTTTGCAGAGAGGCCATTAGAAGGTTACTTTCCTCATGAGCAGAGAAGATAAAGTTGATATATGTCGAGACTGCACACATGGGAAGCTGAGATAAAGCTCACCCGTCAAAGGTGTTATTGTGAACATTAAAGCTTTAGGTCTTTACAACAACAGTGAAGATAATAGCAAGAATGAGAGGAGAAAAATGAGAGTTCACAAACACAAGAAATCATGAGATGGAGTACACATAGTGGTCCTCTAGATTCTTTTAAATGTTTTGGATTGCTTTATTCTTAATAATTATTACTGTTTCAATACTATTATCTGAGTTGCTTCTTTTGGATGCTATTGTAATGTCTATAATTATTGTATCAAATTCATCCTACCCATCTGTTTACACATAACCAGGTTAATCTCTGCCCTCCCAAGTAAGCTTCATTTTGAAGTGCTGTTTCTGTTTAGAATTCCACACCCCATGTGAAATGTTCCTGCTCCCTTTAAAGCTAAGCTGCTGAACTGTATATAGCTACATTATTTATACCTGCCAGGAGATAAAAGAGAGGGCTAAAAGTTAAAACAGTCATTTAAAAAGTATTCTGCCTCGATCATCAGAACTGCTTGGGAGCCCTATATGCTCATTCCAAAAGCTGCTGATGGTCTTTGGGAAGCCAGCCCAGCAACATTTAGGAGCTGAAACCCTTAAAGGCCTCTGAACTTCCTTGCAAAAGACACTATCAGGTTTATAAGGCCACTGGATCAGCAGAGACATGGTACAAATAAGAATCTTTAGCTATTGTGATCTTTCTGTCCTTACTGCAAGTCCACTAATTTGATGTCATTATTATTAATTTATACCACCATAAGCTGACAGTGGAAGAGCACACACCTATATTTAGAGAAGGACGAGAGTGGGCCGGCTGCAGCATTGCAGAGCTGCAGGAAGCACTGATTTGTAGCTGAATTGCTTCATTGCAGAAATGCCAACTGTACTGCACTATTGAGCTGATGTTAATGGACATACTGCACAATACCCCCGCCTCTGCTACTGCTCTAACGCCCTCAAGCTTTCTTGCAAAGTAAAGTATACACACTGCATCTAGTAAGCATTTAAGAATAATCTTCAGTCTCCAAACTGTTCTGAGCTTCCAGTTCATGGTTATCTTGCTCAGATGGATTAAGCAGGATGGTGCTCTGGACTTTCAGAAGGTTTTTTTTTTTTTTTCTTTAATGTGGGATCTGCTTTTTTGTCTGATTAGTAGGAAGGGCTAATAGGAAGGGCTGAGATTGCAGACTGGATTCCCCAGCTGGGGGGGATTGCCACTCCACAGTCTGCTACATTGATGAATCTGGCCCAGTCGGTGCCATCCCCTTCCTGGGACAGACCCTGTAACTGTGATTATCAGCTGTATCTGTTGCGAATGTCCACAGATTAAAAGTCTCCTTTAGGCTACATCCAAAACTTCATCAGTTTCAGTTGGCACCCCCCCAAAGAGAACTGTGTTATATTCAAACTATGACAAAGCGTAGAGCTGAGAGAAGCTTCTGTTCGATTACTCGACCACTGTATATTTTCATGACATTTTCTTTGAAGTGCTTGCTTCTCCATGGGCCATGCTGACCTGCCTGGCTTTGGAGAAGCTGGCAACCAGCCCTACCATTTTGGCCTTACAGTTATGAGAAGCATGTCTTGTTTCTGAAAACAAAGTTATGAATCACAATATACTTAAACGGATCTTACTCAGGGATAGGGAACTGTGGATTTCTGGTAAGTGACATTGACTCTTGCATTTATGATAGATGATTCTGCAGCATCTTTCAGTTCTCTCTCTGCAGCTGGGAATTTGACTACATGAGCCTACTGCTAAAAATGTCAGAGCTGGAGGTGCCACAGGCTATACTCTACGGATCGGCTCCAAAGCCATGGAAATTAATGGAAGTCTTGTCTTTGGCTTTGATGGATTTTGAAACAGGCCCCAAAAAAAGAACAAGAAGTGTTTGGCAATGTCTACAAATAAAGCCAAGATCTCCAAGCCAGTCCACTGTTAGCAATTTCTATGGCAGTGTGATTTTTTTTTCCTACGGTTGCTATAAGTAACTCTTCAACTGCCACAGCAGATGGAGAATGAAAGAAAGGTAATTTCTCTCTTTTACGGTTTGTTGACTTCATACATTTAGTGTCACTAAAGCTGTGAGTCAGTTTTTTCTACTGTTTAGCACAAGGAAGAGAAAAGCATTTACAAAAAAGAAAATGCGATTTTAAAAGCATCAAAATCAGCAGCTAGGATCCTCAGGAAGTGAGAAAATTCCTGAAAGCCCTTTCAGTCATTATTTAAAAATGGCCTGATTTCAAATAAACAGTGCTGCTTGTATTTAACATTTTGAAGGAAACGTAGTTTTTGCATTCTTCTTCAACAGAAACACTTTTGTATTTTAACAGGTTTCGTATGCTAGAAGTCAGCACGGAAAATTTACAGTATAATGTCCCCCCACCCCAGTTGCCTTTGTGCAGGTGGCTGAGGTAATATAAATAATTTAAATAGTTTAAGAAGTTTTTTAAACAGTCACATACGCTAATGTGCAAGAGAGAAGCCAGTGCCCATTGCTGTGTAGTCGCAGCTTGTGTGCTTCCAGGGAGATCATCGAAGTGCTTAGTGAAGCCTCTCCTTGTCTCAGCATCTCTGCAGGTGCAGAAAGCTGCCCCTGTCCCCATCCCCGTGGAAGTGCAACTGTCCCCAACAGGGACTTCAGGAAGTGTTGGGTGTCATGTCTGCTATATAGACTTGGATTCCATGAATCTATTCACTTGCAGGGTTTTGTTTGCCTTTTGCATAGTTTGGAGAGGCTTGGACAGACTCACAAAAGAAAAGTCTGTAGATGAGCGCTGTTCTAAGAAATGGGGAACCTTTTACTTAGAGGCAAGACTTGTTAATCCTTGCTAAGTTTTAACTGCCTACCTGAAAGGCTGATGTAGCAGCCACCCTTACAGCACATATTATGTCCCACTGACTTAAACTAAAACGTATTCAAGCTAAAACGAGACTTGCAAAGCAATTGTGTTTTGCAAGCTTTGACTAGAAATCAGTGATAAAAATTTCTGAATATTTTCACACACTCACTCCAAGTTACAATAAAACTATGAATAACTCCTTTGTTTGTGAACTCATCTGTTAGAATAAGTGTATCATTTTTCCCAGAAATGCTTTTAGGGGGCCCTGACGATCTCTTATGGAGTCCTAACTTGTCCTTATGAATTACACCACATGGTGGCCATCAAGAGAAAGTTTCTTTGGAAAAGCACTGTGCTATATAAAACACCACAAAAGACAATGATGAATTCCCCAAGGGATCCTTCTACTCCAGCTGGAAGTAGAGGTAGGTGAAGCAAAAGAAAACTGAATCATATTTTATTAAATGTTAATAGATGTTTTAAAAAATGTTAAAAAAATATGCCTAAAGTTTCGTAGATCAGGGTGATGAGTACATGCCGTGGTTATTTAACCTATATAGGTGCAGTAGGCTTGCCTTGATACTTTTGAAGATCAGCCTTTCATACTCCATGTTAGACAACCAGCTCTGAAAAATGTGAGCCTAAATTCTTGTCCAGCAAAATCTGTAGCTCTATAGCCAGACCAGAGGCTACCCTGAATCCCACTGCAAACCTCCCTATGACCAACTGCTCCTATTAGGAGAAACCAGTTTGTTTGTAAAAGTTTGTTATTTCTGGACTTGGGTCTATCTGAGGACAAACAATTTCAAAGTTTCTCTGGGCTTTTGGAGAGCTTGGGGCAAACAAGGAGGAGATGCACTTTACCTCCACTGACTTCAGGCTGGTCCTGATTTATACCCTGATTTGAGCTGCATCATGACAGCCTAACAACGTCCTGTGCTCCAAAACATCATTGCAGCACAGCAGAATAGCTTGACAAGGGTCTAGCACAGGCCATAAAGTAACAGACTTGGAAAGTTAAGAAGTGAAGAGGAAATGGGATGGAATAAATCACAAGCCCATTTATTTTGGCTTTTGTTCATTTGCCTTGAGGAACAGAAAAAAAAAAATACTCTCTACAGGAGGATGATACCATCCTTACATTCATGAACATTACTGAATGCTATGTATAGATTTTATCAGGAAAACAAATATGCCTTTGTTGAATATTCATATAAATTGGAAATTAGTTTACATAGGCTTTAAGGTAGAAAAAAAGATGATTTTCAGGTATCGCTAACTTGAGACAAGATGGTGAGAGGTCCATTTTAGTGCATGTCACATGCTCTTCTGCTGTGTGAAGAACTCTGTTGAAAAGTTTATTTTGTTGTTACCCAAAGAGGTCTGAAGTACTGAGTACTCAGCAGACTTTCTGGAATTAGATGGAGAAAAGCCCCTAGCTACAGCTACTCCATCCAGCTCTACAGATGGCTTTAGAAGAGACCATCTGTCTACTGCTTTTAGAAGGTGGATCATGATCACGCTCCCTTCCTAGCTGCTCTCTGGGCTGCTTGTCCTGATAGCGAGACCCAGCTCCTTGCTGACTCAAAGAGCTGTTTTTGTTGTTGCTATAATGTCTAATTTTCCATGTGGCAATATAGTGAACTTACCAGTGAGGCTTGCCACGGTGCAATTGAGATGTTATCTTAGTTAGAAAAACAAGAAAACAATTCTGACAGGATGGCTTATCTTTATAGGACACAATTAATTTAGACATCGTGCCTGGGATGATGGGGTCAAGATACAGATAAGTAGGACTACATTCAGGTGTTGCTAGGTTGAACATAAGTTTTGTTTATAGAGTGTGTATGGTTACATTCTAGCACAGATGTTGCCCGGATAAGTCCCTGAGGATCTTCTCATAGGAACTGTCTTTTCAGAAATATTGAATATTGCTCAAGTCTGTTCAACTGCAGTATGGCTCATGCCTTAATACATCCTCCTTCTCCAACCAATTCCTACGTTTTATTGCATCCCACAGCAGAACTCTATTGGGAAGGAGACAAAAAGTATGCGAAGTACGACCACAACACTGATGGAGCTTGTTATCAATGGCTGGAGTTAGCCTTGAACTTGCATTGAAAGTAAAGGAGCTTTCTGAAACATCTGCTGACACCTCATGCCTTCTTATCATTGTGGTTGATTAACTGGAACAATTTAGATGTGCTGTTGCCTTCATATCTTAATTGGAGAACTATATTAGGGATTCAAGGTACCCTTTTTGGGTGAAACATTAACTGCTGTTACATAACGAATGGACTGAGCTGCTCCTAGCCTACACAGCAAGGTAAAAGAATTGCACGAGTCTGACCCTCCATCCCACTGTCACAACTGCACTGGTGTCTGTGCAGTCACTCCCGACTTCCCTAAGTGCAAGACTGGTCAGCCATGCAAGGCAATCCAGCTCCCTTCTCTTGTTTGTTTTATTTGATATTGGTACGTGTTTGGACAAGAAAACAAAAAGCAAATCGGGATTACAGATTGTTTCCATTAATAAGAACAAAACCTATGCCTAAAACAGCGTCCCTCATCAATAGATTTTAAAGTACATTACAAAAATAAGGTCAGCTTCACAGCCCCTGCGTTAAGCAACGTGCAGTCAGTGCCACCTGATGAGCAACAGGAAACAGGGCTTCTTAGTTTTTCTTTTATGTTCTACCAAAGTTGTACAATAAGTTAAAAGGCAGGATAATGTAGAACAACATTAATTTGTCTTATGGTAAATGTTTGTAATACCATTTTTACAGCCTCAGTCATGGAACCTAATGCTTACCTCGATATTGTCACTATGCCCATTAGGAGACATGTTGCTGACTGTATAGCATATTGAATATTTAAACAAGTAAATAATCTGGTGATCTTGAAAGCTGCAGGTAAGGTTATACAAGTCCTATAGTGAGGATGTTGTGTGGGTACTGTTTGAATGTCTGGTGTTTAAATGTTTGGGCGTTTACATGTTTGGATATTGTGTTGACTGGGTGAGCTCAGCCTGGTTAGGTGCTGTTAGAGGTGGAGCAGCAGTTTAGTACCTGAGCATTTAAACCATGTTAATTCTAAGTTAAATCATGTTTTATTTAAATGATCAAATCAGTATTTCTGTGCACAAAATGAAAGCAGCAAAAGAAATATTTTTATTTATTACAAAACCTAACTGTATTAAAACCACATTAAAACCTCCAAAACTTATTTTGATTTCAAACAATACTGACAAACCTGATAAGACTAATGTATTGAAACTATCATTATTTAATTTGAACAAACGATATTAATAGTTTGTACATATAGTTGCACTTGGACAGCACAACAGAATTATTCACACATAGTATTGCTGAGGGTGTTTCTTCTGAAAAAAGATCACGTCAATAAGACAATATTTAACAAAGATAAAGGTTAGAGCTCACATGTCCTAGCACAGTGAGATAACAATCAGTATAATTTCAGCAAGAACTACTCTAAATTCATATCTGCTTTAATATTGGAGTCTTTATGTGGTAATAACAGATTACGATAGTTAAAAGCACTTAGCACAGCTTAAAATCATACTGAAATAATTTGACCCTTGTTAATGGGCTAGAATTATAACTTCAATTTTATAAGAGACAGGCTGAGATTAAAGTAAATTAAATAAGTACTTTATTTCAATATAGAGATAAGGAATAATATTATTATCTTTCTGCTTCATAAGGCTTCTTGTATAGATAGGCCAAAAGTAGAAGGGCAATTACATTATTGTTATATTGTTATAATAAAAGCTTAATTAAATAAGCAGTTAGAGCTGTGCAAAATGCTTACATATTTACATAAACAGAAAGCAAACATGATTACAATTTTACAATAAAGCAACAGGATTCTTAAAGCTACCCTGCCTTGGGAAATTTTATTTTCATTGTTCAGCAAAAGTGGAATTAATCTGTTTTGAACAACAGAATGGCTGCTGGTGGTAAGAGATTTTAGGTTTTGAGAGATTTTTTAGGGAAAAAAAAGTGTTCAATACTGCTTTTTCTTTATTAATACTAGAGACTCTAGCAAAACCCACATGTTTTCTTTATTATCTGCTTTCTTGTTTTTGTTATCTCCTGCTTCTGTCAGTGCTTTCCAAATAGAGAACTCACATCCTGTTTTGCAGATCTCCCAAGGTGAAGACAAGCGGACAATCAAACAGCCAGTGGGTAAGGAAGAAAGAAGCAATATACACATGTAGCAAGTGAGTCACAGCAGTCATGTGTAACATAAATTGTGTTTTAAATAAAATATATATGTCTATGTCAGTCACCTTTAAGAAGTCATGTTAAAACATTTTGGGAACAACAGTGATTTAGCTAAAAAAGGAGATTTTAGGGTAGCCTCTCATGAAATTGCATAATCTATAACTGCAAAGAATCCTTCCTTTTTATCCTTCATGTTCAATGGAGCCTATGATTTGCTCTGCAATCACATGCTTTATATTGAAATAATTCTTCTCCTAGAGGATTTAAAAATTAACAACATTGAACTCAGTTAAGTACCTTATCTTGAAACAAAAGCGGTCAAGTTAAAAATCCCCCTTACTTTCAGTGATCCCTGCCATGCTTACACAGAGACCCCAGAGAGCCGGTAACTGGGTTCTCTGTGCATTCAGGTCACATATGGGAGAAAACGTTGTAGTGTTTTTATGTGAAAAGGTGTTTAATTCAGAATGTGCCACTCTAAAACAGTTAGTTTGTAAAGAAATAAAGCACATATGACAGTTCAGTGATGGTATTTTATTTGTGGAAAAGTCCAATTTAAATTCATAAAGGGTAGAAAAGAAAGAATGAGATGCTTCTCTGAAATGTTTGTCACTTCCCAAAAGCCAAGTTCAGAACAGTGAGTAGAGATTTCTTCTACTTTTTTCTCCCTATTTGCCAAATGGGGAAAGCACCCCTAAATAATAAAGAAAACTTACCTGAAATGCTGAACATGAGGTTTCAGTTAATCCTGACTCCTTGGGTGCACGTGGCTGCTTGAAATAGGCTTATTTTGAGCAAAATGGAGTTAAATTTTTCTTACCCTTCCTTTGAAACAGGGAAAGAGTTAATTTTAATAGGGAGTGCAAGAATATGTGTTGGGGATTAAAGATCGGATATTATAAATTGTCAATCTATAAGCCACCAGCCACTAGCTAGCAGTGCACTTTGACCTTGTCCTTATATGTAACAGGAAAGAGCTGTTCTTAGCCCAGACAGGAGGGACCACTGCGACAGCAGCAACAGCTGGCTGCTCATGTAATTTTTAATTGCATGAGCAATGGAGGCAATATTTGGTAGAAATAAAGAAGAACATCCAGAGCCCATAAAAGCTGAGGTGCAAGGTAAGTGAACAAAAATCTGTTCTAATACTTACTAGTACTTCGGTGCTTTTAAATGTGTAAATACTGAAATATTTTTTCACTCGAGGCAACCCTGAGAGGGGAAGCTGAGAAAGTGAAAAACGTAAGTGAATTTTGTTTCAAGGACTGAGCTCTCTGATCTTATTTGTGCCCCAAACTGTGGGAATTTTTTCTCACTTTATGGGAATTTCTGTATACTTTTCCATAAAGTCTGTTTGAAAAGGATTCACTGAATTTGGTGGCGAGGGACGAAGTCTAGGGATTTAATCTGGTGACACCTCCCCCCCATTCTCTGTCCCAGTTTCAGTTTCTCCTCTCTGTAACCCTTCTCTAGCCTCACTGTTCGCTCTTCCAGCTGAGCACATTCTTCCCTGCTTCCTAGGAAGGACTGGCCAAACTGAAAATCTTTAGCCATAGTAAATCTTGGCGAAAAAGCAACAGTAACGGCTGCCACAGTGTCCAGTTAAAAAGACAGATCCAAAGGTAATCTCACAAAAAAGGCAGAATATCCTCCACGGAGATAAGAGTAGGAGACTAAAAAGACGATTACAACTTGTGTGACTTTGTTATTGTTCAGTTCAGCCACTGACTTTGAAAAGATTTTATTTCAGTCAGACAAAATGCTTTTTTTTGTTGTCTTTAACTTGGGTGTTTTTATGCCTTTTGAAAAACTTCAGTTCCAGGGGAAACTTGCTGTTATAACATTTGGAATTATTTTCAATCAAAACCATTTATCATATCCGATCTGTACAGAAGAATGGTTTATTTCAGCAAAGATTCCATATTTCAGAAATTAAAATAAATTTTATGAAGAAGTTTTTCATTCTTAATGATGATTCAGCATTTACCAATTTTGTCAACTGAAGGGAAGCTTGACTTTAAATATTTAGCTACCTCGGGCTCCACTAGTATTTTAGCTGGTTTGTTATTCAATATGTACACTGTAAATATGACCCCATGCTACTAACGTCGGCCGTAATTTAACCCTTGATTTCCAAAACCTTGTACATCCATGTGATTGTATGAGACAGCTCCATTGCTATGATAGCTAATAGTCTACTAAATATTTAGAGATTTTTCTGTGACTTTTGTGACCTCGCACAGCACAGAACAGTATCATTATTGCTACTTTATGTAAAAGTCTAAGGCAAAAGAATACTAGGCCCAGACTTTTAAAGCTATTTAGATGTTTAGGATGCTGATTGGTACCCAGTGTGATTTACAGAAGTTCTTAAATCCTTAATTGCCACTGAGATTAAATTTCATCTGAAACCCTTATTACATGCCCATTTTCACCATGCTTTCTGTCTTTTTTTTTTTTTTTAATGCCAAAAAAAATACACTAGATTACACCAGAAGTTTCAGAAGCTGCAACAAGTCTCCTGTGCTCTGGAGGACTTTCTTCTCTGTTTCTCTCTCCCAGTGAATTGTTTTATTGGCCTGTCCTAGAACTTCTTGAACATCCTTATTCTGATACACAGAAATAATTGCCATTCAATTTTTAGCCCTAGATCCTGCAAGATGTTGTTTGAATTGCAGAAATTCTGCTTTTCTTGACTGATGTGCCCCTAAGCAGAGTACAGTTTTATTGCTTTCAAAGCTTCAAACACGGCAGAAATATTGCCTTTCTTGCTGAGTGATAGGAAAGAACAGTTGCAACAAGACCACGTGCAGTCAGCCCAAACTCAGAAATAGCTCAGACATAAAGGTTTGCTGGGAACCAGAAGTTCATATTTATTGCACAGATTTACAGTCATAAATAGCATTGGTAGGAGCACAAAAGACAACACTCACTGCTTTGCAGGTCCCTGTAGCATTAGAGGAATAGCAGAGACAACAGTGTAGAAGGGGAAGTGACATGAAGTGAAACACTTATATTTTAAGGCATATAAACACTTGAAATTTGTTCAATGTTTGATTTTCTGAGCTTTGCAAGCCCAGTGACATTCCTTGAATTTTGTTATAGTGTGTGTCAAATGGCAGTTTCATTTATTCCTTGGAGGAATTTGATGAGGAACATTTTGTATTCAAACCTTGACAGGCCTTAGATATTTTCAGTATAATAATTCTATCCTTTATTTCTGTTTGAAACACCAGCAATAAGATTAGTGTCACAAAAGCACTGCCACAGTGATACTATATTATGCTGTGTAATTTAATTAATTAAATTGTTACTGGAATTTATTTAGTCTGAAGTTTAAATTGATATATTGAAGGCCAATGCAAGTCATATCATCTATAAAATATATTCATTTCTGGTAAGCCACAGCTTTTCTTGGTATGAGTAAAAGGGCTTAAATGGATTACTTTAAAATCTGAATTCAGGAAAGAAAGGTCCAGCTGTATTTGCTTCTTGATATTTGGCAAATTACATTCCAGAAATCCCGTATTTTTGGTGCAGAATGTTACCAGTGCCATGTTTTTGAGCAGGTCTTATTTTAGTTAGCCAAAACTCCAGTGTACTCTTAAAAATCTTGACTTATATCCATAGTGTGTCTGCCTATATGAAGTCTGTGCCCTTTGGAAGATTGTCCTATGGCATGCTCCTAACATAAATGAGTGTATACTGATATGTCCTTTTGTTTATAGGTGAGTGGCCTACCTGGCTGCAAGGGATACTGCTCCGAAATGGCCCGGGGATGCACACAATAGGGGACACTAAGTATAACCACTGGTTTGATGGCTTGGCTCTGCTGCATAGCTTTACGTTTAAGAATGGTAAGTTGTTGCACATCACGTTTAAAAAAAACTTTAATAATCCAAGTCTTGGTATCTTATTTTACTAATTCTGATTTTATTGTCATTAAAGTGTTTCCAGGTCAAAAAAAATAGCACATGCAAGCTCTATTTGGCTGATTAGCCTGCCACAATTGCCAGTCCAGACAGGCAAGCATTTTCCTGTAATTTCTTTCGGAGAGGGAAGGACTGTGCACATCTCAGGAGAGGAATGTCCAAAATATAAATATGCTAGCTTCCTAAGTCGCCAGATTCTGAACTGCCCCAGTTTCCTTTAGATATCCACTCACTCCAAGTGACCGCTAAAGAAGAGCAGCTACTGGCTATCAGAATCTCTCAGACATATCCCTGTCTTCCAACGACAGCTTTTCTCACGTATGATGAAAGGAGATGGTAAAGGAAGTGCTATCCATGATGGTGCAGGGGGCCAGACCGTGATACCAGAGCAATCCTTTCTGAAACATTTACTTGTTTTAAGACCAGCTTCGGGTCATGCAAACAAGTACTGCTCACTGTCTATGCTAAGTTGGGGTAAGATTTGCTGCTCCAGCAGTGCACTGTGTCTAACAGCTAATTCCTGCCTCTCGTGCATGAAAGGGTAACTTGCTTTGAGGAAAGTGTCTCTAAACATCCACCCACGCAGTGCTCTCACTAGCAAGGGGAGCACCTCTGCAGTGCTGTTGTCCAAGATACATTATGTTGTCCTTTTCCTTGGGGTGCCAAAGTTCAGTACTGTCTGAATTGCAGAATAGCCTTCAACAGTGCTGAGCAGTCACAGTGGGGCAGCCTTTGCCTTGCACCCAGTGCAGGAAAACCTCTGTTGCTTCAAACTACATCAGCCAAAAGGACCATAATATACAGGGTTTTTCCTGCTGTGGATGAACAACGTATTTTCAGGGAACACTAGTATTCCTCTTTCAGGATTTGGATGTAGCTATAACAACTGCCAGGAGAGAAACCAGGCCACTGTGTCACTTCACAAATCAAACCTCACTTATGTATTCATAACACCCTTACAAGCAGCCCTCCTACTTGACACACTCATGGAGGGAACACAGACATCTATCTAAAACAACATAAATTTCGGTAAATTTATTGCAACTATTTTACAGTGTGAGGCAGGATGTTTTACACTGTGATTCTTCTTACAAAAAGTATATACCTGTATATACGCTGTGCATGCAAGAACGGTGTTTTACCCCTGCCATCTTCCATTACTAGTGTTTATTTTTTAATCTCCATTCCTTTGGTAGGAGGCATTTAATGAAGCTGCAGGAAGTATTTGCCTAACCAGCTCAATGTCATTTAAAAATAACCTATAAAGAAATGACCAGCCATTTTGGTTTCTAAACTGTCAGTACTTCCCTAAACCCAAAAGAGCTCAGTCACTTCAAATGCAGAAGTCCAGCAAGTGGGTTAACACAGACTAACCCTCAAACAATTGCTACTCTTGTAAACAACAGAATAAATTTTGCTAATATCCAATATTTACCATTGCCTGCACATAGATGTCTAATCAATAATTTTAGCATAGATTATTTTGGCTTACTGGAAGATTTCTTTTACATTACCAGTTCCACAGGATTGTTAAAATTTGTTGGGAATCAGGAAAGCTAGACAATCTGAAGTATTGGCTTTTCAGCTGCCACAAATACAGTTCCAGCTTCCAGAGCTGACGAGGCCTTACAAAACAGGGATGCAGGGGTACAGCAGCAAATGTGCTAAAGATCTCGGAGTGAAATGTGACTGAACCTCTTTGGTCTTTGTCAGGTGAAGTTTACTACAGGAGTAAATATCTCCGAAGTGATGCATACAGTTGCAATGTAGAAGCAAACAGAATCGTGGTGTCTGAATTTGGAACTATGGCTTATCCAGATCCATGCAAAAACATATTTGCCAAGTAAGCAATACTTCTTCCAACAAGATTCTGCTATCTACTTCTCTCTCCAACACAGATGTCTTTCTGCTTGCTCTTTGTACATATTTCCGAGTATTAAATCTGTATTGTAAACTTCCAATTGGCAATAGTTGACAAGAACAGGAGATATCTTATCTCTCTGAACCTCAAACAGCACCATGCATTCTATAGGTTATTCTAAGACAAATATTTTTTATTTCATTTTTATTTCATTCCACGAACCCAGCTCTTACTCTGCCACTGTGCATAGCCCACCCTGCCTGTGGTGACTCCTGCTTTGCACAGGGTATAAGTTAATGAAACTTCTGCTTCTCTCAAGGACTAATGAAACAATATGAAATTTGCCTTTGTACAGGGCTTTCTGTTACTTATCTCACACCATTCCTGAGTTCACAGACAACTGCCTGATCAACATTATGAAAACGGGGGATGATTTTTATGCTACCAGTGAGACTAACTTCATTAGGAAAATTAATCCACAGACTCTGGAGACACTAGAAAAGGTATAAATGATTATCTGTCATGGTTCCTTATCTGCTAATGAATGCAATTTCAGACTGACTCATAAGGCTTCTTTAACACTGCTAGGACCCAAAATCAGAAGGATGCTTCTTATTTCGTTAGTGGCTTTTTTGAAATCATGGTAAAAGAGAGACAGTAGAGATAATAGATCTTTTAAGGACTTACAAGTTCACAAGTACATTACACTGTTCAAAGTTTAAATCCCAGGCAGGTGAGGGAAAAGCTGGGCTTTTGGCTGTTTCATTTGTACATAATCTCACAGGATTGCAGGTATAATGCCATATTTCATGCTTATGACGGACAGCTGATTATTTAGGATTATTCCCATTTTTATGCTCTGGTAGTTATCTTTATAACAAACCAAGTGATTTACATAATTAACCATAAATTCAGTAGGTCAATTATGTCACTACTTTTCAAGTACCTTATGCAAGGTATTACTTAATTATTAAACGTGTATCTTGACGTATTAAAATACGCATTGAAGGTTTTTTTTCTAGCAAGAATTACAATTTGAACAAAATTTCCAAGTTTTAAAGAGAATAGAAATCTTTTTTTTTTTTTTTTTCCTAGAAAATTGCTAGACTCACAGCCCTTTTGAATAAATTGCATTTGGAAAATGAAATAGGCATTTGCAGAGTAACATCTTTAAACAGTTCTTCTATTGTTGCAGAGCTGCAAGGGATAAATAAATTTAATTAATTCCATAACCTGTTATAGCCTTAAATTAGGAATTGACCTGAGAATGTGCCTAAGTCATTTAACTTAAATGTTTAAACTTCAAGCCTTTTTTTTCATGTGGGTACCAAGAGAAGGCCAACAAGTGCTAAAAAGTTAGTGGACTGTGTAGTGTTAGCTGTGGTGTTCGGTATTCTTACTTAGGTATCTCCAATATCTCCTGTTGTGTCGTGTGCCAGGTTGACTATAACAAATATGTAGCTGTAAATGTGGCAACTTCTCACCCGCACTATGACAGTGCTGGAAATGTTCTCAACTTGGGTACTTCCATAGTTGATAAAGGGAAGACAAAATACATTCTATTTAAGATTCCTTCATCTGTGCCAGGTAAGATATGGCTTTTATCAGTATTTCTTAGAAACTTGGTAGCAATTTCTTTTCTTCTGAGATTAAGTGGCCATGGTACAATTCTTCTAAAAAGTTATTGTGCTTATTTTCTTGGTGTTAACTTAGTGTGAACTTAATGAACTTAACTCGTTAGCTTGTCTGGGCATTTGCTATTAGAGAGATTCCTATTAAGTACTGCATAGGCAGGGTATTACCTTAGGAAGGACTTCGCTTTTAGAAGACTTTGTCTCCATTTGTAGCTTTCCACCCTGTTTTGTGATGTGTGGATGGAGGATGAACAGAAACGATTTTATCTATCAGGTAGTGTCCTGCAATTTGAGGTTGTAAATTTTATTTTTTCTTTATAAATGAAAATGCTTTTAAAATGCTGATACTGAAATTATAGGGAAGCATAATATCTAATAACACCTGATTTTAGAGTCCATTGCATACTAACCTGGCTTATGCTAGGCCTTGCTGAGACACTGTCATTTTTTTCCCACAGCAAATCACTTGCTCTTTTCCCTACAACACAATCCTCTCACTTTCTTTGTTTAATGCTGCTAAGGTGCTGGCTGTCCTCTTGCCTGAGTGATCAAGAAGCCTTCGCTAGTTGAAAGATAAGTTCCCCATGAAGCCCTTCTGTCTGAGACAGAAAGAAAGTCAATAAAGATCAAATAGGAAGTAAGTTCACAGCCACAGGGGTTAGCTGAGCCCCCTTGCAAAGCTGCCAGTCCAGCTGAACAATTTTCTCCTCTCTGATGGACCTTCTGAAGACAGTAGTGAACGCAATCCAGTACTGAGGCATGGGCTATATCTAAACGAGTATGGCTTTGTGGTCTTACTGCGTGGCTTCATTCAGACACAAACTTCCTGGCTAATTCTGCAGGAGGGAGAGAGAAATGTTCTTAATGGGAAAATGTAAAACAAATTGCGAGGAATGTCCTCCGTATGTAGGAGTAACCCAAACACAACCAGATGCTTGGAATTTAATATAAATACTTTATTTTTATTATTTATGTTCAGAAAAAGACAAGAAGAAATCTTGCTTTAAACACTTGGAAGTGGTGTGCTCCATTCCTTCTCGCTCGCTTCTCCATCCAAGTTACTACCATAGCTTCGGAATCACGGAAAATTATATTATCTTCATAGAGCAGCCGTTCAGACTAGATATTGTCAAAATGGCAACTGCTTACATCCGAGGTGTGAACTGGGCTTCCTGCCTGGCCTATCATAAGGAAGAAAAGGTATTTTGTCTAATACTGAGCATGAGAGTCAGCTGGGCCAATAACCCTTTCCAAGCTCTTCTCTCTTTCATGTCGTTCATTAATTTCAGTAATCCCTTTTTTTTTTACTTTATTTGCTTACTCTTATGATGTACCTTTTTTTAGAGCTTGTATGTTTTTGAATAGTATCCCTGTATCCAGAAATTTCAGAAATAAATTTCGGATTCTGAAGTGCTTTAGAAGGACAATGCTATTTGACATTATTTGGCCTCAACAGAAAATAGTGTAGATGAGATCTGCTCTAGATGCGGGGTATGAGATAGAAGAGCCAGAGGTTGGTGGAGATCTCTGGATCCAACAAAAAGATGGTCTTTCATTGTGGAAACTGAGGAAGAAATAGGCTGCGGATTTTCCAGGTTTTACTGGAAAACTTCAGTCCTCAGACTAGTCAAAACACAAGAAGGTGCAGAGGTGCTTTAAACTCTTTTTACTCTTGCTTCTTTTTTTTCTGGTTTTAAGTTAGTATCACCTGTCTCCTAGCAGCAAATCCTGAATTCTTAACAAGCTTCTATTGAAACAAACAGTGCACTAGATCATAGATGGCTTAAAGTACAATAAAAGTTCTAATAAAGGATTATTTGCTGATTTTTGAATGGTTTTAACCAATAAATTGTTTGCTATCTTTCAGACTTGGTTTCACTTCATAGACAGGAAGACTAAAAAAGAAATACCCACCAAGATTTATACTGATGCTATGGTGCTTTTTCACCATGTTAATGCTTATGAAGAAGATGGTCACATTGTTTTTGATATTATTGCCTATGCAGACAATAGCCTATATGATATGTTCTATTTAAAAAACTTAAATAAGGACTTTGAAGAAAACATCAAGCTTACCTCTGTGCCAACCTGCAAGCGATTTGTTGTTCCACTGCAGAATGACAAGGTAGAAAGAAAATGGCTTTTCTGTGTGCTCTTTTATCATTAATTTAAAATACATTAATGTGAGTAATAGGTGAATTATTAGTTGCCAGCCCTTGTGTGCAAATTCCTGATTCTTTAAAGATAATGTGTTCACAAAGCACATAGGAGTTTTGTTTACTTTGTTTGAGAAATGGCAGTGGACACAGAGCTACATGGATCTAGGTTCTGGTATCTTCCATGACGGAGACAGGGCTATGTAGCGTACATAATTTTCTTCTCAGTGGGAGTATTTGTAAAATGTTATTAAATATGAGCAGATATATCAACTTGGATGCAGATTGGCAAGGCATGCATGAGGGTGAATAATTGGTCCCTTCCAATTTACTGGAAACCTATATAATGTACTCACACTCCCAACTGTTGCAATAGTTTTATTAAAATTAGAGGATTTCATTTAAGCGTGAGATTTACCAGCAAGAGGAAAGATCTTATCTTTAAATGTAATTTAAAACATTGCTTTACATCATTGTTTCCAGGGAAATTTTTATACTGCCCAGCAGCTTCAGCAAGTTTCTGCCTGATGCACTTGGAATGGGTAGATAATACCTTTTCTTACTATGAATCTTGCCTACTAGTACTCAGAAAGTACTATTAAAGCTATGAATGTAGCTTTTCTTAAATGAAATATTAGTATTTACTCATTTTATAATATAAAATAGCATCACTTTATTACATAAGCTACCTACCTCATATTTTGCTTACTTAGAATATTACTAGAGTGAACTATAGGCAAATTAAAAATAGGAATGCCTAACACTTATTTTTGCAGTTGATTTGTAGCAGGTGCAAAAATATAACTTCTGATCACTTTTAGTAAGCATTTGATATCTGACTTGACTCTTTTAAACCCATCTTCATAAATTAAATTCACAAACTATGGAATCCATTTATGGTGTTTTTCAGCCATGTCCACAAAACCTTTTATAAGGTTTGAGCGAATCACTCACTGTGATTCAAAATGGTTAAGCTATGCTCTGTTAAAACCGTATGAGTATACAAAGATTTCTACTGAAATGGTCAGAGTCTAATCTTACAGCATAAATGCCAATAAGGAACAACTTCTTGAAATGGGATTATTTGTTTCATCACAAAAAAAAAAAGTATAAATTAATATAAAACCTCACGAAATATCTAATCTGGAAGCATATTCTTAGAAACACAGTAGGTTTTCAGCATATGTCCTTTTTCAGGATGCAGAAGTGGGTTCTAATTTAGTCACGCTTCCGTCTACTGCAACTGCTGTAAAAGAGAAGGATGGCAGCATCTATTGCCAACCTGAAATACTATGTGAAGGTGAGACATTCAGTAAACAAATCTCAAACATATTTTCTTCCATATAGGTGCTTTCTAGTACTGTCTAATAGCTGTTGGCATATGTAAGATCTTTTTAAAACTAAAACAAAATTTTTAAATAATATGTTTTGCATAGGTATCGATGTTTTTCTCCTCTTCCTTACTTCCCTCAATTGGGTAACTCCAAGAATGTAAGACCCTGGATCTGCACAGTAGTTCAGAAATGATTCACAGGCAGAATTAAGGAATAAAGGTTGTAATTTGGGGCATAAAAGAATTATTGTTACTGAGATTGATAATGGAACACCAGTTCTAGAAATATACATATTTTAAAAGATTAAAATATCATCTTAAGCCTGCAAATTGTTGATATCTCTCTATTCTTACCAATGACCTGAAAAGCCAAAAGCCAATAAGAAATTGCAAAGGATCTCAGGCAAAAAATAAGTTATATATTTCAGAGCTTTGTACGTCTTGGTAATCTTGAATGAATGAAGTCCAAGAATGGATCTCTCAGATACCTACCACAGGTGCAATTGTTGAAATTCCTGAAGTCTGTTTTATATTGGTATAGGATCCCAAGTTTGATCTTACAACTATTAATATTGCTTGCAAATCTACCTATAAAGATCCTATCTACCTAAAGACCTATAACCTTCAGTTATTCTTTTTTTCTCTTGTTTTTCTAAGTCTTGAGTTTTATTTTACTCAGGGATAGAGCTGCCTCGCATCAACTATGACTATAATGGCAAGAAATACAGATATGTCTTTGCAACGGGAGTCCAGTGGTCTCCAGTTCCTACAAAGGTATATTTAACATTTATAAAGCCAGGAACTGTATTTATAGAACACAAATCAAATTTAAGCTGTTATAGTAGGCCCTGCTTTATCAGTCTGGTCCAAAATACATCCTAATCTGCAGAAATACATGCAAAATTAAGATCATGTGGTTCTGAGGCCAGAAATGAAACTGCCAAATCTTGGTTGTCCTCTGAATACAACTGAGCCAGAAGCAACCTCTTTTTATTTTATTATTATTATTATTTTTTAACAGTAAGCTAAAGCTTCTAAAGCACCACAGTACAGTTAAGTACTGTGTTCATAAACTTAGCTAAACATTACTGTTAGCTTAAATGCATGACTTAAAACAGCCTCACTGGGCCAAACTGAACAGTCTCACTAGGCCAAACTATCCACCAGTATAAAACAATATTTCTTCATTTTATTAACTTAAAATCTGGAACATTATAATCACTTTTGTATGAATGATGCCAACTTTTCAGGAGACAGCCTAGAGTACAAATAGATTAAGATGCAAAGTATTATTAATTGAGGGTAAGAGTGTTGTAGAGACAAAGTCACTCTATAATTATTGTTCCATCAGAAGTGACTATAAGGCAGAGCAATCTGAGTTCATTGTTGGTTCTTGTATATAATTATCACAACTGATTATGAAATAAAGCTGGATTTCTGCATGATGCAAGAAAATTTATTGCAGCATATCTGACAGTAGCTCAAGCAAATCTGCAAGTTTGTGATTTCCAGTACAGATAATCCCAGCTTGACTTAAATATAATCAAAATTGATACTGAAAATTTTTGTTTCACATCAGTTGATCTTTTATGAATGCAAAGATAGCAACAACCATGTAATACAGCAAAGGCTCTCAGGTAAATGACTTTTGTCTTGGTTAGAGAAGAAAATGCAAATTCTTCCATGGGTTGAAATTGAATACTTTCATTTTTGTATGAAAATGTTCTTCAGATTAAAGTACAAAGGGGAAAAGACTAAAACAGCATCTGGATGGGTAAAGAGAAGGCCATAACAGAACCTAACTGAAAATGTCTTGTCTCCAACCAAAAAATTGTTTTGGCCCATTAATGGGGTCAAAATCTGTACTCCGCTCCTTCTGTTAATACCAGAATCTGTGTGGAAATCTTGACCCATTGCTTTAGTCTCCTAGCATTGATCCCCGACGCGAACACTCCATTCCTGTTGTATCTTTGGAATAAAGCACTAACTGGTTTAGTGACTTTATTTTTTCTATTTTTTTGTCACAATAATTTAGATCGTAAAATTTAATGTCCAGACAAAGGAAACACTTCACTGGGGAGAAGACCATTGCTGGCCATCTGAACCCATTTTTGTTCCCAGACCTGATGCAAAAGAAGAGGATGATGGTAAAAAAAATGACAGCATTCCAAAAGTTATCTACATTTGGCTACATTTAATTTTACATTATATCTTAAAAGCTTTGTTGTTTTCAATTACAACAAGAAAGTTGGTTCGGTGATTGATGTTTCAACAGAAGGATTTAAATTAGCACAAACCATTTTACTCCTGAAAGGCAATGCAAGAGTAAACCGAAATCAACTTGAATAAATTCCCAAGACAGCCATAAACTATAAACCCAACAATGCTCAGGACACTCTGGAGAGCCACTTGAGGCTCGTATTTATCAAGAGCTAAGAGCAGCTGGAGCTTTAGGAAGGCAGATCAGAACATGAAGCAGCACTTTGAGCATCCTGGTCATCTCCATCCAGCTCTGTTGCAGGGCTACTCCCTGCAATAGCTGAAGGGATGTGCTGCACTGCTCCGTTGCCCAACAAGATTGCCAGGGAGACAGCTCAGGGAAGCTTTGCTTGCTTTGCAAGCTTTGCTTGCTTCTTTCCTTCCTAATAAACGGCCGACAGACCAGAAAAGGACACAGAAAAGAACCACTCATTTGTTCTTTTGCACTCGGTTAGACTTCATCTAGTAGCACTTTGAGTTTGTATCCTAAAACTCTTAGAAAACAAGATTTTTTTTTTCAGATACTGTTACGTTTTCTGCTTGATTTACCTCGTATATCCTTCTAATTCTTCATTTATATGACACAGGTGTCGTTTTGACCTGTATTGTGATGTCTGATCCAAACAAAGCACCCTTCCTACTTGCTCTGGATGCTAAAACCTTCAAAGAATTGGGGCGAGCCACAGTAAATGTAGAAATGCACCTGGACCTGCATGGAATCTTTATACCAGAGAAAGATGTGAAGACTCAACCTGAGTAAAACGCTATTTCGCTGATCACATAGACTGAGACCACTTTTGTACTGAATGTGGAATAATGTCCCTCTCACCATTCAGGACAACCTTATCTACTGACAAGAAATTACTCTGTATGATCTCTTAAATAACTATATATAATATCTTATAAGAGATAGCAATACCTACTATTATAAATAATGATATGCACAATTGGTACACAACTATTACAAAAGAAGAATCATCAGTATTAAAAAAGTTCTAATGTTGTATACAATTTGTGGCACAGGGAACAGGAGAGAAAGGTAAAAGTAAAATTTTGAGTAGAATTTTTTTGAGCAAATGAAGTACTGCATTTATAGTAGGATACATGGCATAAGTCATGTTGTCTACACCTCATATAATTTTTTTTTGGATTTTTTCAAGACTGCAGATCCTAGCAAAAGTTCTTCCCTGACAGAAAACCTCAAAGAAAACTATCTGCTATGATACTAATAATTCATGGCAATGCATTTTGTTGGTGCTTGATTTCTTAAACTCCACTATAACCAAAGTTAAGTATTATTCTGAGGTGCTATATCAATTTACAACTTAAAAATCCTCTTTGCTAATAATTTTATGGTATATTTTTTTTCCTTTTTGTGATGACAAAAAATAAATAACTTGAAATACAATATCTGGCTTTATGTAGCGTTCAATTATACATTAGCAATATTCAATCCTAATGTTATAAACAGTTTGTATTTAAATCAGTTTGATTTTCCTAATTCAGATACTTTTACTGTTTAAGAAAACTAGCTATACATCTATCCATACAGAATAGATCTGTATGTATCACAGCATACAATTTGGGTATCTTTAGCTCTTCAATATATCCATCATCATCCCAGCATCTCTGCTACTCACTCTATTTTACAGGTAGGAGAAAGAATGAAATTGTTGTAATTTACTGTCTCCCCATGAGATAAGACCCTGACCTCTGGTGATTTGTTCACGATTGAGTAAAATAACTAAGGCAGAGCAGAAATTGAACCAACATCTCCCACAGTTCTTGCTTGCACTGTAACAACTGTACCTCCCTTTCTCTGCCTAGATCTTTACAGTTTGTAAGGATAAAGAATATACAGCATATTTTTAACGAAGGAAGTGTCACCACGGCCTGAATGCAGAAGCTAGAGTTTAAGTATGCAGTTTTGGGCATTCAGATATTTGTGTATTCCATAAAATGGAAATAAACCCTGCAACAAAAATGTGTCTGCTGAAATAGTCATCTTTGATGTTTTCAAGGCATATTGCCACTACTATTAAGCATAGCTTTATCATCTAAAGATTAAATTTCTATTTAACTCTATTGTTTATAAATAACATGGAAGCAGGGCTAAAATGGAAGTATGATTTCTGACACTTGAAGAACATCAGCTGCGGGGCTGCTTTTTTTTAATCTGCGAAAGTTTATATTTTTAAAGCGGCTGTATAGATTTCTGGAATTATACGGCATTCATAAATCAAATGTCTGGCCATTGTTACAGACCTCCCTTTAAGAGTTTGTCTCCAGAGTTTCATCTATAGAATTCATTGTTTTATGTTTCTCGATGATGATGAGTTTGGATACAGGAGAAGACACTTGGCTTCTGAAGAATGAATTCACCTTGGGCAGAAATGACAAGATATGGGAACATCCATCATAAAAATATGTCAGAAGAAAGAATGCAGAAAATAAATTGTAAGAGCCTGTTTGAGGTATGATATTGATATGATATTGAGGTGTGATAGCAGTTGCAATAGTAGGCTGATGAAACGTTTAAGTGAAGCTGGTAACTCACAGTATCACTCCCAGGCTGACAGTTCCCAAGGGGAAGGCCTCCAGGTTTTGCTGAGCGGCTGCAAGACTTGTGTATTTTTCTGTTTTAGCAACATGACAGATGGTAGCGAGTCCGTCATTTGCTGTGCTTCCCTGACTATGAACGAAATCTTGAGGGACAGTAGGGTTTGAGTCTTCTGCACCAATTACAGTCATAAATTTGCACCATGAAACCAGTGGAGTTATTGTAATGGCACAGCAAAGAATCTAGACACAGTGACTGCAAATAAAAACAGTATGTGTCTTCAATAAATGTAAAAGAAAACAGAACAAAACAAAACAGGAAATCGCTGACCAAGAGAATCAGGCCATAGGTGCACATACATATAATTACTTCAAAGACGTTACAAATGGCCCTCTAGTTGTTACCAGTGTGTTTTTGTTTTTTTTTATCAACAGGTTTCATTAAATGGAGCAAATAACAAAACATAATAATTAATTTGTTATGTCAAAGTGGATATTATCTGTCTCATTGCCATGTCTCATTGCCCCACATACTCAGCAGGAGCAGAATCAATTAATATGACCTACTTCCTAAACATATACACATATACATTAATAATAGAGAGGGGGGGGGGAAAAAAAAAGGGAGAGAAGTACCAGCTTTCCTACATAACAATCCGTGCGGGAAGCACAGGAAGAAGCCGGTGTTTCCTTTGTAAATGCCCAGGCTGCTCGATGGCAGCTTTCACAAGCGCTCAGCGCCGCGCTCCCTGGGGCGCGCCGTTAGCAGGGCGCTCTAGGGCCGGGCGGGCAGAGCGCCGGCCGTGCCAGGGTGCCGGGTCCCGCCGCGCTCCCGCGTCCGGCCCCGCCTGCGCAGGGATGGGGAGCTCCCCGTGGCCGGCCGCTCCCGGCCGTGCTGCGCGAGCGCTCCCGAGCTCCCAACGCCCCCGGACACTGTCGAGGCGCGGCCGGAGGGGCCGCGCAACGCCGCTTTACAACGCGCCCCTTCCTAACAGGCGCGCTCGCAGACGCGGCGCCCCGTGGCGTTGGCCGGAGGAGGCTCCCGCCACAAACACGCGCGGGTGGCTCCGCCGGGCCCCGCGCGGCCGCTCGCACGGGGGCCGTTCTACGGCTGACGATGCCGCCCGCGGCACCTTGGGCAGCACAGGGGGCTCGGCCCGCGGCAAGGCGGGTGGCGCTGCGGTTTGCGGAGCGCTGCCGTCACCGCCCGCTCTCGGCTGCCCCGCTCGGGAGCGGGACGCCTGCGGGGAGGAAGCAGGCGGAATCACGGCAGCCCCCGATGTGCCGTGCGGCAAATGCGTGACCCCAAACCTTGTGAACAGTCCTCTTAAGGACATTTTTTTTCCCTAAAAAGGGCGCTTTACCAGCCAGCACTGCGCAGCCGCACCTCCATTTATTCCCATTCGCTTTTATTTTTTTAATATAAATGCCCAGCACCCTTGTGTCCACAAGGGGGGAAAAAAAAACGGTTTGATAATATTTTGAGGAAATAAAATGATTTATGCCGTGACATAGCGATAAAAAATGTCACGTGTCACGTGTTCTCCCCCCCCCCGCGGTACGTCCCCTTATAGACCCACGGAAACCGCCCCGCGGGCACGCGCGGCGCGAGCCCGCCCCGGGGCGGGGCCGGGCGCGGGGCGATGACGTGAGCGCGGCCATGGTGCGCGGGCGCTGAGCGGCGCGGAGCGGCTGTGGTGGCGGTCGCAGCATGTCGGGTCCGAGCGCCGTGTCGGACCCGCAGCACCCGGCGCGGCTGCTGCGCGCGCTGAGCTCCTTCCGCGAGGAGAGCCGCTTCTGCGACGCGCACCTCGTGCTCGAGGGCGAGGAGATCCCCGTGCAGAAGAACATCCTGGCGGCCGCCAGCCCCTACATCAGGTGCGGCGGCGGGGCCGGGGCCTCCGCGGGGCGCGCGGCGGAGCGGAGCGGCCCGCGCTCCCCGCGCTGCGGCCAGGGCAGCGCTTTGGGCGGGGAGGGGGGTCTCCCATTTTTTAGGTGTTTCTAGCAGTACCTAAGGCGGGGGAGGGCGGGTTATTGGCGTCCCCTGCTCAGTGTAAACCCGTTGGCTTCGTCCCCTCTCCTTCCCCGTTGCGCCTGCAACGTACGTGGCTAAACCTGTGTTGCTGAGGGCTCTCCGGCGCCCGGGGAGCTGGCGGGGGTCAGCAGCGGCCGCTGTGCCTGCGGCCCGGCCGCGCTCGGCTCCATTTCCCCGGCCGCTGCAGCGCTGTCCTGGGCCGCGTTCCGGGGGAACCTCCTCCCGAGAGCGCCCCACGGCCCTGCCCGCTTCCCTCCCGCGCTCGGCGGTGAGGGCGCTCCTGGCATGAGGTGGAAAAAGGACCTCCCCATGGGGAGGTTTTTATAGTGCCGATTCACCTATCTGTGAGAGTAAATGAAAGGGATTCACCGAAATAAGAGCAGCAGGGTTTTGCAAAGTGATGCCAAAAAGCTGAAAAAAAAAAAAGTTTTTTTTTTTTTCCAGTTTCTGTCTCGGGTCGCCATTGCGGTGAAAGGCTGACCAGAGACATGAGGTTGAAATAAATCTGAGCAGCTGATCCAATACTCTTCAAAATGCCAGGGTGTTTTTTAGCCCGTGCATCATCATTACAAATACTTTAGATGGTCCTGTGTCATCTGAAGTTAGTGTCCTCATATGGGCTCCTTGGCTGAGAAGAAAGGTTTGGGATAGATGGAAAGAGGCCATAGTCTTGGAAAAACTGCCACTCTGCTGTTATCATGTGCATTTACATGAGCTGTGCTATATTTTGCTATGAAAAGGCTACTTAATTAAATGATACCATAAATTATTCTACAGAAAAGGTCAAATTCACAGGATTTTGTCTTTAAATGTTGCATTTTGTCATTCACCTCTGACAAATGCTCTGGGAAGCATGAGCTGACCAAGCGTATGTGGAGAGTCATAGGCAGACATAACTACACTAACAGTGCTAACAACAACAAAACAGTCATTAGAGTTGTGGTTGTTTTAAACTTAAAATTGTTCAGGTTCAGATCACATCAAGGAACTCATTAGCTATGTGTGAATGTAGGTTACATGTATTTATATATAAATACCTATTTTTTTCAAGCTTACTCATCTCTTCTGCTTGTGCTTGCAACAGGTAGTGAGCCATAAATAACACATACCAAATTTTTCTATGGCACAGTAAGCAACACATCTGTCTTGCCTATTTCTGCAGAGCCCAGTTTTTACATATGCTGCTTATGCCCCTTTTTTTCTGCCACTCTTTCTTATGCTGTCTTTCTTATGTCACCTATTCTTATTATTGGGTGGAAATTGTCAAGTAGGGTGCTCATATGGGAGATGTAAGTTTCTAACACAAAATTAACACTCCTATGGCTCTTCTTAGAGACAGAAATCACCTTTAGCCTATTTTTAATTTCTGCAAATTCTTAGTGCCATTTAGCATTAAAAAACTTTTGGGGGGCATTTTTAGTAAAATGACTGATGTAGTTTTTATGTAAAAAAAATTACTAGAGGAGATTTGTTAATTGTGTATTAAATGTATTTGATGGCTAGGTGATTTCAAAGCATGCTTTGGTACTGGAGTTTAAGTCTTCAACTGTTAATTAACTTAGGTTGCTTTCATTTGAAAATTCCTATAGAGAGCTCAGAAAATCTAGTAAGTAACTTCAGAGATATTACTGGGTAGAAAAATGAGTGGATATGGGAGATGTGCAGCTGGCAGTGGTGGGATTCGCTAGCTCTGTCTTCTCTTTCTCGCTGCGTCTTTGTGTGCCCCAACTAGGGGCAAGCTGGAGGGCAAGCGGGGAGGCTGCATAGGGTTCTCACAAATGCCTCGTTTAGGGTGTGAGTGGGAAAATTGGGAAGCATGGGATTTTCTGAGGGGGCGGCTTGGGTGTGAGCAGAGTCTGGGTGCTGAAGGATTTGTGTAGCTGCAGCGAGAGGAGCGCTACCTGTTTTTATTTCTGTGTGGAGGTGTTTTGGCTGACTAGTGAGTGGGACACCTGTAAATTACAGTGGTGTGGTTTCCCTCTAGTTATTTGGCAAGGGGATTGTCCACAGAGCTCAAAAATGGCAGCTTTGGAGGGAAGAGGAGGGAGGACATGAAGATGAAGCAGCAGCATGCAGCAGTCTTACCAGTGTTGCAGGTCCCATCTGTCTGTCTTCTCCCTAGGCTAGTTCTGCCAATACAGAAAAAAATGCCGGATTTTCCTACAATATCCTTAATACAGACAAAACCCTACTGCCAGAGTAGTGTTGGTTTTCACTGATTTCATTTGTGAACCTGGTATGAATTACATGGGTGTAAGGGAGCTTTTGGCAGGATAAACTGTGTTTACACTGGGAAGTTTGGCATATGTAGTAGCATATATCCACAAACCTTTTATAGGATAGGCTTGGTACAAGTATTCCTGGTATCCTCAGCAGTAGGAACAAACGTTCTCCTCCAAACAGATCTCTTGCTCTCTAACATGAGTAGTTTGTGACAGCTGAAGTTTGCAGCTCTTAAGATTTTGCTCTTAATAATTTGCTAGTGTGCTATATACCAGCCTTCAGATCAGGGTGCTCAAAAAACTGTTTTAACATGGAGATTGTTTGAACGCAGATTCTTGGGTAAATGACGTTACGCAGTGATTGTTCAGTTCATCTGTGCATAGCACAGTATTTAAAATCAAATATAGTTTTTTTCTATCTTGGCATGCTTTATTGTCACACATATGTATGAACAGATTGCAGATGGGTATATGTATGCAATACTCTTCTACAAGGCTCTCCAAATTTAGTTAAGGATCTACCACTATATTTTCATCTTTCTTTTGCTGTCAGGGCTCTATTATGCTTACCTGGAAAATGCAAAATAAGTTCATATTACTTTCCACTTACTTAAAAATCACTGTACTCTTTTCTAAATTGGTTTTGGTGAGAAGTAAGGTGGCTGCGCTTACGTGTTCTTAGTTGTTCAGTCCAGCCTTATGATGTCCTGTGGACCTCCCAGACCAGCTGACCTTGCAAGACCCTTGCACAGCCAGAGGACTTTCCCTTGTGCTGTTGCTCAGATGATTTCCATGGAGCCCTGCTTGGATACACTGTCGCCAGATCCGTGTTTCTTTCCAGCAAGCAGTATTTCCTTGCCGCATTTGGAGTTGTCACAATGTCTGTGAGACGGGAGATGCTGAAACTTCTCTGTGGTGTGAATTTACCTGAGTGTCGCTAACCCTGGTGAGACACGTGGTATGTGACTGGGATGCGGCGTGTGCTCGGCAGCTTCCTGGGAGAGCCGGCCTTGGCTGCGGGCTGTTTTTGTCCCACAAGGGTCCCGTCTGACGGGTAGCAGCAGCATGAGGTAGAAGCCAAGGTGTACCAGCTGCTTCTGCTGCTAGTTTCCTGCTAGCCTGTTCTGTTTATGCTGACACTTATAAAAAGACTTTTTAAACAGTGTTCCAGAATGCAATCTATTTGTGGCTAATACTGAAATTGCAACTGAACTGCTGTTAAAGTCAGGAGGTGCTTTGGGGACCTTGTTTTCTCAAGTGAACTGTTCTGTGCTGGTCTGAGGTCCGAGGCTGGTGCCTTCCCTCCATTTCCACCGGCTGGCTCCTTGCGTGGCCCTAGCGCAGGAGGTTGCCCCACTACCTCACCAGGGAGGGTTTAAAGCCCAACCACGCTTCACCACTTTTTACGAGGGATTTGTGCTGATTTCCTGGGGAGCTGTGCAGGTTGTTTTAAAGCTCTTCTGTGTGTGTGTTTTTGATGGGAAACACATTCCCCATGAAACTGAAGTGTCCCCTGTGATGCTTTAGCTATATCTGAATTAGTTGCTCTTTGCAAAGTGTCTGTAACTTTGAGAAGCAGTAAATCTAAATACTGGCCAAATACAGGAGCTGTGTGTACAGGGCATAGCTCAGGTGGAGTGTTTCAATGTGTGTTAGGTCTCGGCAAGTAACTGGGGGCAACAGCAGTGAGGGTTGGACAGGAGCTGATGATGGGGGGGTTGTAAGCGCTGAACGGGCCTTGCATGGGGAGTTGTTAACTGTGTTCCTGTCCTAGCAAGCCCCTAAAAGATGGCCTGGAGGAAGGAAGCAAAAAGCCTCTTGCCACGCTCGGAAGAGAGCACAAATCCAGCTGGGCTGCTCCGTGCATCTGGCAGCAGGAGAAGGGGACGTGGCCGAGCTGTGTGCACAGGGAGAGTGGAGCTGAAACCCGGTGGCCCTGCCGTGTCCGGGGACACCGCATACGTGCGAGCATCCAGGCGGGCTGGGCTGGAATGGGGAATGGAATTTTTGGGATGTCTGGGTAATTGGCACTCTCTAGGTAGCCTTTACACCTTGCTAATTGCCTTGTCTGGCACAATCTTTATTATTAAGAGGACATTTTTATTAATCATTTTTCTTGCATGCTTGAGAGTGGTTTTGTGGCTGGAACAGGGCTATTCTGGAGGTGCTGATTTGTCTGGGGAGAGGAATGCGGAGCTGAGCACTCTGCACGTTTGCTTGGTTCAGTCTGTTCTGCTCGCGTTGGTCCCCGCTGTAGATGAGGACCTGTTCTGCTCACGTTGGTCCCCGCTGTAAATGAGGACCTGCAGGCCAGAGGATTCCTGAGACTGTGTTTGGTCCTGGAGAATTCATCTACTCTTGGCACTCTGCTCATTCAGGCTCCTTTGGTGGTAGGAAGGTGTCTCCCCCTGCATGCTGTCCTGCTGGAGCCTCGGTTCTGTCTGCCCTATTTAGTTTTTGTTGCTGCTTAATATAGCTGAGAAAAGGAACAACAACAAAAAAAAATCACTGTTATTGACAGCTCTGAAATTATTTGTTGCCCATCAAGGAGTAAGTTCCTAATACCAGGTACTTAGTGACTGTTTTGTGTCCTGAGGCTTGTTGGTTTATATCACCTGAGCAACTTTAAGCTGCCTAACACAACTGTTAGTATTGTTATGGACATTTTTCATACTCTGAATTGTAGGCTTTTGGCTCATTTCTTGTGCCAGTGAAATCCATACTTTTTTTTGGCTCTGCCATTGCTTTTCCCTGCAGTGTGGCAGACCTCAGTTTTCCAGCTCCTAGTGTATTTAGCTTGGTGCTTTCCTCAGTTGGGTTCATGTAGAAACTCAGTGATTCTTTCCCTCTTCTCACTGTCCTGTGGTATTTTGCATGCACTTAATTCTAAGTGTTTTTTCCCAGCAGTTGTGGAAAACTGAATCAGAGCAACTAGGATTTCATCTATGTGCTATGAGAAGGAGGTATAAAGACTTGATAAAAAGAAGTTTTCTTGGTGAGCTCATCAATGCTCTCCAAAAGTTATTGCAATAAATCACAGAAATGTTTAGATTATTAGAAACATCATGCAGTGCTATGCTCTTTAATATTTTAAACCCCAAATTCAACAATGTGGGCATGTTGCTGTTGCTTCTTTAAATAAAGCATTTTATTAAATGTAAAAGCAGGTTTAACTTGACAGAAAGCGCATTTTCAGGTAAGTTGATGTTCAGTTGTTGTTTTAAAGCTGTGTTCCACAAATGCTTGCCTCCTTCCTTCACAGCAAGTCCTGGGTCCAGCCTGCTGCCTGATACATAGACTACCGCTGGTAGTAGAAAGTAGCTTATAATTTTCAGCTTACGTGGAGTGAAAGTCTGATGAATCATCTGTTTAGTGAGTGAACTTGAGCATCCCATGAAGCACAAAAAAAGTCACAAGTGTCACACTGATTTAGCTGACCGAGAAGATGCTTCGACCAGTACTTCATGTTAGCCAGCTTGCTGCCTGCTGAGGAAAAGGACTACTGGGGTTAAAACAAAACAAACCTTTCCAGATTCAGTGGCACAGAAGTGTGACGTTTCAAAGTTATGTCTTGTATGAGGTGGTGCATTCCCAAACCTGTCCCAAAATTGTCCTGCTGTAAAAGATATTTCTTATATAAGAAGGCACATCATAAATCTGTGGTTTGTGACAAGGCAACAGAATCAGCTGCAGCCATAGGCTTTGCTTTGCACTGCAGACCAGATATCTGGCCTAAGCCATTCATGGCCTGAGCCTGCTCCCTTGCATTTTTTGTGTTAGTGACTTGTTTGTAATCTCACCTGCTACAATCTAAAAATCTTTTTCTCCTATTTTCTGTAAGTTGTCCAAACAAAAAAAAGAAAAAAAAGTAAATTTAGGTGGTACGTGCACATGCTTAAGGCTCTGAGAACTCATGGAGACTGTGTTAGCTGAGCATGTGCTCTCTACTTAATGGCTAATTCGCATGTTTAGGCAAGACCTGCTGGTTGGGAGTAGATCCTCATTTAGATTCTAATCTAGCTCCGGATGAGATCAGTGTAATCAAGAGTCGCTTCTGATTTTCAGAGTAAACAAGCCCTTTGCTGAGCAGAGCCCACAAGCCCCGGACGCTGACCCTGCGCTGCTGTAGAAGGACTTGCTTCCTTCATTTCTCTACTGTGAACGACTTAAAATTTGTCTGACTTTGGGTTTTTCTGTCCATTGCAAACCTTAAGTGGTTCCTAGTCATTCTTCCTCTCAAACAAAGCAAGGCAACTTTTCGAGCTTTTTATGCTGAGCTGTGAAGTGGACTGTTTTGCCTTGAGACCTGAAGTTGCAGGTACAGATAATCTCGGAGAGAGAGAGAGAGAGGCCCAGCCAAAGTGCTGGGGAAGCTGGCACCCGGAGCAGGGTGTGGTGGAGACACAGCCTTTTATGCCTGCTGCTGAAGGCCAGGGTGCGACCTCAAAGAAAACCTACTGATTTGGTTGTAAAATGGCTTTTTGGAGGAGGGGAGAGGGTGGAGTAAACTGCTGCATCATGTTTTTGTGTCTGACCTATTTAATGATGTGTTTAGTATTTATTTATTGCATGCAGAAAGACCAGCCTTGGAGGGAGGAGAGTGTTGTGGGTGTAAAGGTAGATCCATAAAACTCAGGACATTGCATAGGGAAGCCCAGATTAAGTGACTAAGCTGGTGGGGTTTTTAACTGAACTTAGAGTTTTTTAAGTTTTCTCTTGATTAATGCAAAAACTTGAAGCACTGACTAACTGTTTCTGGTGCTTCCTAATGCCTGGTAGGGATCCTGTTCTAGCCTGGGCCTGAGTCACATCTGTGAGCATGTTTTAGTCTCAGTGCATGTCTTTGCTGGCAACTTTGGTTTAGAGGTGTGACTTTTTTGAAATACTCTCTGGAGAAGGCCAAAATAGTGGTGCAGATAAAGGATATATTGCAAAATGACTCCTTGACTTGGATTGTTTTGCTCCTTCAGTCCTGTTGTCGCAGTACTGGCAAAGCTTTTCTAGCATACACTGGCTCTTATGGTTAGTCTGTTTGGAGCAAACTCATTCCTTTTGAATGAAGTTGTGTTGCCAAATGAAAGAGATTTCCCTGTTGTGTCTTGACGTTCTCTTTCTGACATTGTGCTACAACTTTATAAGCAGGTCAGTGCAGCCGCATTGTTGGCTGCTTTTCCCATCGCTGTGCAAAAAGTTTTGATTTGTTTTACCCTTCACTCTTTTCTTATTGTAAACTATCAAAAAGAAAGCAACCAGCTGTGTTTCCCACATTTTCCAATTGCTGTTGACTATAAATATTGCAAACCTCCTTGAGGTGAATGTGGTCTGGAATATATTCTTTTGTGAGAGTGTGATCTTGGCAGATGTTTTCTTTACCTGATTAGGTACAAATGTACCAGTGCACCAAGGATTAAAGCGTTCCAAGAACTGTACTGTTACTTATGTCACTGTTAAAAAAAAAAAAATACACTGGGTTATCTTTCCATAATAGCTTGCAAATAAAGTACAGACTTTAAAGATAAAACTATTCCCACAGAATTATGTCTGCCTTAGTTGGGAAAGCAAACTTTGTATGTAGTGTTTGAGTCCTTTGTTTTGTCTTTCATTTTGTTTTTTATTTTGCCCCCTTCTGAGGTCAGACTTAAAAGATAAGAACAAGAATTTTTCAGGCGCAAGGCCACTTTCTAAATGGGCTTTGCCTTGTATCTTGGTTTCTTAAAAACAAAAAAAAAATTTTGAAAATAAAGTTGGAGATCACTAAGACTGTGTTCCTTAAGCAAGGTGGAAGAGCAGATTCTAGATCTGTGTTTGTATAATACTGCACTTATTTTTGACTGGTATATGCCAGGCTGTTTTCCTGACAGATATAAGAGATTTCATAATTCTTGGGCTGTGTTTGTAGAGCATTTGATTTATGTTCCTGTATAAATTGGGAGCAACTTTGTCTTATGGTGTCAGTCTTTTATAATTGGAAAAAAAAGGAGAACAAATTTCTGAAGTAGAGTCAAGCTGCTGAAAATTAAAGGGTTTAGGAAAGTGGGACAAAGGAATTAGGGGTGTTTCTGTATTTTCCTCTCTGTAGCCCTTTGCAGCCATGCATGCATCCCTTCCTGTCAACTGTGCTCTTTTCCCAGGTAATCCCTTTTCTGGTGGGCCTTGAGGTTCTTTTCCCTTCTAGTTCTTGATCTTCTCATCTTTCATCTGTATTAAGGAAGACTGAAGCAGCTTTTTCTCCTGTGGTTTGGCAGCTTAAACTGTACTTGGGGAGATCAGAAGTGCTGTACAGAGGGAGAAGCTCTGGCACCGGCTTTGGAAGCGATCGTCCTGCAGCTGGGCAGGTCTTCATGCACAACTTGGTGCTTTTCACTTCCAGGTTTCATCCCTGCAAATTGGTCTGAACAAATCACTACAGGGAAGAGCAGAACAGGGAAAGAAAATGCCCCTCCCTGGGAGGGGAGGGAGACCAAAGCCCTATGTTTCAGGTTGGAGTTTTTCTTCTAAAGTGGAATTTGCTGGAGAAGCCAAGTTACAGTAGCTTCAGGGACCTGTTGCCTGCTCTTGTTCCATCTGACCTGGGAACAAACTCATTTGGAAACTTTCTTGCCCCTTGCCAGCGTTAGGAGAAGGATGCCCAAACCCGAGTTCTCAGCGAGGCGGAGAAGTGGGCGCTGCTGATAGCAGGTGACGCAAGGGGCAGCGTCACATTCTCCTATCCTCCTTCCTCCTCCTGTTTTCGTACCTGACCTTGCAGTTTTCTCTTTATTCTTTCAGCTTTTCTTAAGCTTTCGGAGCCCTAAACCTAGTTATAATCCATCCCCCCTTTTTTTTTTTTTTTTTTTTTCACCTTTTGGTTTTGTTTTTCTTTCTCTCCTCCCTCAGCCTTTAAGTGCTGATTGAAGCTGCAAGGAGTTGTCTCCAGGTGTTGTTGGGCAGTGGTTCTTGTGCCATGGTCTGGAAGTCTTTCTGCCGAGAGAGAGAAAATAGTAACTTAACTAACCAAAAAGATGTGGGACCAATAGGTGAGGTAGCTGCTGTTTCTCAGGGCAATTCCATGAAGTTTCCAGTTGAAACTAACCATGATGTATTTGAATGATGATAATACTTGTACTGAGTAACTTTGAAGTTAGTGGGATTTGTATTTTGGCTTTTGGAAAGAAAAGAAT
>VZSV01000008.1:10471624-10512465 GCA_013398735.1 Nothocercus julius
GGACCAGGTGGGTTGTTTCTTTTCTATTACCAAAGCAAATCCTTGCGTTTCATCCATCATCAGTACTTGGTGACTAAGTTCTGATTGAAGTTTATGAATGTCTGTGATGACTGAGCCAGGAAAAAATTACTTTGACTCTATGATGCCAAGAGAAGTTTGCAAGGCTCATATAATTGTTCAGTCTGGAAATGTGATGAGCAATACTGGAGACCGCAGATGCACCCTTTTTGTTCTAAATAACAGAGTTTTCAAATCACATTGCAGAGTTTTAACATATCTGTTACTGCGTAAGTGATCTATAGCTTGCTTGTTGCTTTTTTTGGTTTTGTTTTTAAAGAAAAAATGCTATTCCTAGGTCACAAGCTCTTTTCATTTTTTTTTTCCCTTCCTCAGAACAAAATTGAACTATAATCCTCCAAAGGATGATGGCTCAACGTACAAGATTGAACTTGAAGGAATATCTGTTGATATCATGAAAGAGATACTAGATTACATCTTCAGTGGGCAGGTAAAGAACTAGACAAAAATGATTTTTTTTCAGCAAAATAAGGTTTTAATGCTGCTAACCAGAAAGATAAATCCATTCAGAATCTTGCTTTAAAAACAGATACTTTTTTTTTTCTGTAAAGCAGTAAATCACACTTAGGTTTTGCCCATGCAAAGGAGACTAAGCATTTCAGGAACTTCCTGTCTTTTGATACAGTGAGAGAAGACCCATTAAAAGACTTAGTATCAAATGTTTGTTTTAAAATTGTGAATGGTATTTCCAGTAATCTAATATAACATATGCAGTCTTTTAGAACAGTAAAAGATAATTGAATTGGTAGCAATGATGATTAAGACCCAGTCACTGAACTTGCGTATCTGAGTACATCAGGCAGCCTTCCTTAGTGCTGCCCATAACGTCCAGTTGTGGGGTCTTTGGTAGCAGGATGCCCATGCAATCCGGGCTAGTCTTTGTTGCGTTAGTTTTAGTAGGGACTAACACTGGTTTGTCCAGTCAATTTACAGGCCAGTTGAGATTGCCAAATTGATTCAGCTTTCAGCAGAAAAAGGCAGCTGAGTTCATTTCTGGATGTACTTTTTTTTTAATTCATTTTATGTTCTCGGATTAGATTAGCAGTTTCATTGTTCCTTCAGGCACAAAATTCTGCAAATACCTTCTGTTAAGTTAGTGCCTTTCCCAGTCCTCTGTTCATTTATAAATGTACAGTAATCACATCTATTTCTCATAAATTTTATGCTGGGATTAATGTTCACTTTCTCAGCCACTGAGAATGAGTGTTATGAATGTGGACATCTCATGTAGCAATGAGTAATGGTAGCTATAACTTCTAAATTAATTCTTGCAGATCAGGCTAAATGAAGAAACTATCCAAGATGTGGTACAGGCAGCTGATCTCCTGCTGCTTACAGATTTAAAAGCTCTCTGCTGTGAGTTTTTAGAAGGTTGTATAGCTGCTGAGAACTGTATTGGTATTCGGGACTTTGCACTACACTATTGTTTGCATCATGTTCACTACCTTGCCTCAGAGTATCTGGAAACTCACTTTCGAGATGTCAGCAGCACAGAGGAATTCTTGGAACTGACTCCAAAAAAACTGAAAGAAGTGCTGTCAATGGAAAAGCTCAATGTTGGGAATGAAAGATACGTCTTTGAAGCAGTGATCAGATGGATTTCTCATGATGCAGAGTCAAGAAAGGTAGGGATATCCAAGGGTTTCTTTTTTGAATATGACTCAACTATGTATAATCTAATTGGTAGGAGCTTAAAATAGATGCATGTGTTCCAGAGCTGTTGTTTAATTCACAGAATTAATTGGAATTTTGCCAAAATGCAGATGAGGGGATGGCAGCAAAAGAATGAAAGCTGTGTTTGGGATGTATTATCTGCTGTGTTTGTGATGCTGTCTTCTGATAGGCATCAGGTAGAAATTTTGAGTTCTTTGGCGTTAGTGGTATCTTCTTTTTGTAGAAAGAAAGCAAGCTGTACCTTTTCAGCAAAACTTTGAAGACTTCATCTCTTTCTTTTTAATGGTGTAATGCAGAACTTATTATTGCTTCCAAATAGCACAAATACTCCAAGTTTTGATAGATGGAGAAATTTCTGTATGTATGAGTGCATTAGTGCCATTTTGTGAAGTGTTAGCAATTTTCTTCCTTCTTCAGGTTCACATGAAGGATGTTATGTCAGCAGTGTGGGTTTCAGGCTTGGATGCTGCATATTTACGTGAGCAGATGATGAGCGAGCCGCTGGTTCGGGAGATTGTCAAGGAATGCAACAACATTCCCCTCACGCCCCCACAGCAGGGAGAGGCCATGCTGGCCTCCTTCAAGCCCAGGGGCTACTCCGAGTGTATAGTGACCGTCGGGGGCGAGGAAAGGGTGTAAGTACTGAGAGGCATTAATGCACACGCTGAAATATAATTGGGTAGCATTTACAGCACGTTTGAAAACACAGTGCGAAAAGAGTATACACATCTAACGTGCACATGCTTGCTGTTTGAGCCCTTCAACGTGTTTTCATCAAACACACCTGAAGTACCTCTGAATGATTTGTTGATAAATAGTTAATTTTTCCCATTTCTTTTAAGTTCAATATATATATTTTTTAATGTTGATTATGCATATAAAATATTGTAGCTGTTATTGATCTAAGTCTAATTTTATACTTCAGGTTTTTTGCTTAGGTTCGTAAAAACTTAGAGTAGAACATGTTCTGCTCAGGAAGTGTTGGATGTGTTTTAATGGAATAGATTTTTATCCAAAATAAGCACAGAAATGGTGAAAATATAGATTTGGAAACCATCTGTAATAAATCTTAAAAATGAATGTGTTCTGTGCCTTAACTGTTTTCTTTGGAACCACAGCTATTATAAACAAAAGTATTTGGTGCATCAGAGATGTCAGGTGAGAATTTCTGTTCCACAGAATGATTTTTCTTGAGTATTCCCTGCAGTAGAGGGGAGGAATTTGTCCTATGTTTAAATGAATTTAGCATTTTGGCTTTTCCTAAAAGTGCAATAAAATATGCAAATTTTGCACTTCAGTGTTTGTGTATCATTTTACAGTGCCTTTACTAATACGTTGCATCCATGTTTTTTAGTTCTTAAGAAGTTTATCATTTAAATTTGTTCTAGGCAGGTATAGGTGCAATGTGCTGAACCTGTTTTTTATGCTGCCAGTTGGTACGCAAATTTACACACATTTGACCTGCAGGGCAGACTTATGAAAACTCCTACTTACTAGAGAAGTGCCAGAATTTATGAATGTATATTAAGGTGTGTGTATTTTGGACAAAGTTGCTAGCAACTAACTAAAACTTAGGATTGTTTTTCTTTTCTCTTTTTTCTTCCACTTTCCCACCTGCCCTCCATGTTCAGATCACGGAAACCCACCTCAGTGATGCGGTGCATGTGTCCTCTTTACGATCCCAACAGGCAGCTCTGGATTGAACTTGCTCCAATGAGTATTCCACGGATCAATCATGGAGTCTTGTCAGCAGGTGAAGGGGAATCTTGTGTTTGTAAGGCCAGTAGCATGGTGACTTAGCAATGCCTCAATCTGAGATGCCATTTAGAATATTTTTTTTCCCTTGGGATTAATTGCACTCGGGTTATTTCTTGCTTCTCCTTTGTCTGCCCAGAAAGCTACTATATTCTGTGATAATCCCCATCATTTGAACACTGTAGAATAATTTCTCTATTTTGTGTGAGTCTGCTATGCTTGTCTCCTCAGGCACTTTTCATGGTTTAAGTAAGTTGTAGTTAGTTGCTGCATCATTGAAATTGTTGAAAATTATCTGCAGTGATAGACTGGAGTACAGTTAGACATAGGTGCTAACTCCCCCAGTCCAGAGTTTGACCCATAACCAGTCTGAGTCTCTTAATAAATTCCAAGATGCAGCTAACCGGTCTTGTGGTCTTGCCAAGTGAATCTTGTTTTTTAAGATCACATTACATTTTGTTTTACAGAAGGATTTTTATTTGTGCTTGGTGGTCAGGATGAAAACAAGGCAACGCTAAGCTCTGGAGAGAAGTATGATCCAGATACCAATTCATGGAGTTCCCTGCCACCAATGAACGAGGCAAGATCACTATCTAACTCTTGGGATTTAATTTTTCACTTTGGCAAAATATTCAATTGCTTCCACAAAATTTTATTCTGAATCTCCAGTCATTTGTATCTTACGCTTTCAAAATCATGGTGCAGATTGCCTTGTATATATTTCTTGTAGTTACTTTTGGTCTGATACTGACTGTAGGATCTAGAAAATGCTGCCTATTGGCCAAGTTTTTAGTACAGCTGAGCTACACAATTTCATGAATTACACGTTCATAAAGTGTATATGGTCATATAGTGTTAATGTTTGATGTAATTTTTGCCTTAAATATACGCATTTCCCTTCCCCCAAGAGTATTTATTATATGGATGAAGGCACTGGACTGTGCAGAGACAGACCGAGGACTACAGAATTTGGCTTGTGTAGTTGTTTATGTTTAATTTTGGTTTGAGCTAACATTTCCTTTTCATGTTTGCATTCCATCAAAAAGTAACAGTTTATTATATAAAACATATAAACACATATCCTTAATATGCTTATGTTTTATTAAATCAGTCTGGATTATTAAGAAATTGTAGTTTGTTTTTCTTTGGCATAGGCTGTTGCTGGCATAGGTCTAACTGCACCTAAGGGAAACCCACAGTTGTAGTTATGATGCGTTATTTTTCCTGTTTGCTGTGAATGAGATGGTGAGTGAAATGTGCTCCTGCAGCAGAAAATGGACATTGGCTTTCTGCAGAATTAGGGATCCCAATTCTGACTATAGCAAGTTCATCTAGTAGGCTAGTCCTATGCCAAAGGAAACACAGCTAAGCACTGTTCTTAAATTTCTGTATGATCTCTTTTGGTTCTGCTGTTTTGCCTGTTTGAATGCTGTCTTTTAATCAGAGATTTTAAAGATATTCCAGGTATTTTTAAATAGCATAGTCCCAGCAATAATGCTGCAGACAGATACAAGAAAAAAGGTGCTAAAACATAACTTCTGCTGTAAATTCATCAGAACAATATTGCCTTTATTCCTTAGGCACGACATAATTTTGGTGTAGTAGAGATTGATGGAATTCTCTATATTCTGGGAGGTGAGGATGGCGAAAGGGAGCTCATCTCTATGGAGAGCTATGATATTTATAAGCGGACCTGGACCAAGCAGCCAGACTTGACCATGGTTAGAAAGGTAAGAACTGCTTTGTATGATCATGTATTAGAGCATTATTTACTGCTGAATATCTGAGGCCAAGGGCCTACCCCTCTCTCAGCTTTCAAGTTTGATAGCTTTAAAAAAAGCTGTTTCTAAGATGTCATGTTTCTTCTCCTTGCTTCTCTTGAGAGCAGTGTGGTGTAAAGCCTCCCTAAAGTGGCAGGAGGATGCTTAGTCCTCTCTGAATGCTTGTTCAACTCTTGCCATTCAGAATGATGTAGGATGACTCTTGTTCACATCACAGTTCTCTTGAGCAACAAAAATAAATGTTAAGGAGAAAATGTTGCTTCTATTTTGGCAGACAAACAAACACTAAAAAAATCTAAAAATTTAAGGCTTTATAATTGGCTTAATTGCTGTGTACTACAGAGAAAATGAACTTTTTATGCAGTGTTTTTGATGAATTATTACAAAGTGGATGATAAAGAGGAATTAAACTGAAAGCAATATTGTGCAAATTGAACTGTAACAGTGTATGAGCAATATTTGAACCTCACTTCTGCCATGTTTTCTTCCCTTAGTTTGGTAATAAATGGTGTAATGTTCAGAGTGGTAGTTGCTCATAAAAAGCTTTGGTTTTTAGTATTGGTGAAGTACTGGTTACAATTAAAAGAAGCAGTTTTATGCCCATGTTTCATTTTGACCTGGAAGTAAAACCAGGCAAAGAAATTTGAACTAGTCCTTCCTTGCCTTTCCCCATGTACTGAGAGACTGTTTGCTAAAAAACCTCAGTGATTATGAGCTTAATTAAGGCTCCTCTCTGCCTTATTGTTTAGACAGTGTTTTATTTATTTTGATTAGTCTTCCTGATAAGATTTTTTTTTTTATTCCCCTAACACTTAGCACTCTATTAAACAAGATTTTTTTATTTTTGAGCTCTTGATATTGTGTGCAACTTTAGGTCTGGGTTTTTTTTTTTTTTTTTCCCTTCGTTCAAGATTGGCTGCTATGCAGCTATGAAGAAGAAAATCTATGCAATGGGTGGCGGCTCCTATGGAAAGCTCTTTGAATCTGTGGAGTGTTATGATCCTAGGACTCAGCAATGGACAGCAATCTGTCCTCTAAAAGAGAGAAGGTGGGTGAAAACGGAAATAAAAATCAAGATTACAAAAATATATAGTCAGAACCTTCCAAAACAGTTAGAAAAGTGTATTTAGAGACTTCATTTTATTTTTTATTTTTAAGAAGTTGATTATTATTGTCGCTGGAGTTGTGTCATCATTGTACCTGATAACTTGTGTAGTTCTTTTAATGCTGAAGTGCTGGTCCTCTGATCAGAGGAAGTTGTCTTTGTTTCTTTGAAGAATACCTGAGATGTCTGTTACGGACTCCTATGAGTTTCACCTTGCTGTTCTGAATCCTGGTGGCCTGTTGTAGTGCCAAAATGTGGCTGGGTAATGTGTCAGAGTTATAAATACATCCTGATGTTATAAGCAAAGCACCCTGATGCAAACCCCAAACTGAAAACTAGTTCAGCTGGAATGTCAGATTTTTGTCCTCACATAAATGCTTTATTGTTCTGTTCTTTTGCATGGTCTGGCTTACAACTCATATCCGTGACTCATCTAATCTTGTTAAACATGTAAGATGCCCAGAATGGAGAAAGTTCAGGCCAATATGTAGAACAGTTTAGGTATGTCACAACTTAGTCTCTTTTCTTATTTGGGTTCTCAGATTTGGTGCAGTGGCCTGTGGAGTAGCCTCTGAGCTTTACGTGTTTGGCGGTGTCAGGAGTCGTGATGACAGTCAAGCCAGTGAGATGGTGACCTGCAAATCTGAGTTCTATCATGACGAGTTTAAAAGGTAACGTAAACATAGGAAATACCTAACTTAGGTGCTCATTTGTCCTTTTCCCCTCCACTTAAAAGCATTAGACACTTATAAGTGTATTAGACCTCTGTTGTGTACCCTGTTGCTCATTTTACCTTGTAACACCCCTGCTGGCTCAGACAGTGGCTTGTCCCCACTGGGCACCATGCTGGGCCTTGATGTGTGAGAGGCCCCAGTGAGAAGCCCTGTCTGTCCCTGAAGAGAAGCACCGTGGCCATGGATGTGCTTTGCCTGGCGCTTCCCCTGCGCTCTGCAGTTCCCTTAAGCTCCCAGCGCCGCTTTAGCCCCTCTTTACTCACACAGCAGGTTCCTATGCACTCCTCCACAAGGAGGCCCTAACTAGGTAGCAGTAATTCCCCCTGGTCCAGGCCCATTCCTGGGGACTTGCAGCTTAGGGAGTTCCTGAGCTGAACCTGCTGGAACAAAAACTTCTGTTGCTGGCACTCAGGATTGCTGTCTGAATCACGTAGGCTCCTGTCATAGTAAGGATGCTGTGGATGCTGTGCATTTCTCTGTTATCTGCACACTGCGTGTGGCTAATCTCCTTTGTGTTTGTTTTGAGTCTGCTTTTGGTGACTTCATTATCTCCAGACTCTTACATTAAAATTCACCTTAAGCCTTGTTAAGTGTGGTAACTGTTCAAAACTACTCACGTTAAACAGTTTTGCTCGTAGTTCACCTTATTTTCCAGGCATAACTGGCAGGCTGTGATGTCACCCATGCTTTCTTCTTGCATGCAAATATAATCTGTATGTCTTCTTTTTTTTATTTATTTATTTCTTTTTATTTTTTAGAAACTGCTTTAAAAATAAGACTTCACTGTCAGATATGTCAAGGGTTGTTGACAGTGTAAGAGATTAGTATGTTTGTGTTACAAAGTCAAGATTGATTTATGACTGTGCCCTTTATAAAAGCACATAAAAATAAAATAGAGTGGAAGTTTATGATACAATTTTCTCATAATATGTGGTTGTAAAGAGACTTTGGTTTCTTCATGGAAATATCTTCTCTGTTCTAAGCACTGTCCAAAATAAACAGTTAAAAGAAACTGGAGGCAAAGAAATACTCTGCAATGTGGCTGTAAGAAGCAGGTTTTTTATAGCTTATTGCTCCTCATGTTCTATAGTGACTTTTCATCCTTTGGGTGTGCAGAGAAATGTTAAAGCAAATACACTGCTGGGCAAGAGCCCTTCCAGGAGAAAGTCCTGGCGGGAAATGCTTCCCTGCCTCCCAGTCGCTGTTTCACACTGATGTGCTTGAGATGTTTCCAGACCAGCTCTGGAAAGCCGGTAAATCGCTTGAGATTCCTACCAGTGATTGCAAATTTCTAGCCTCCTTGCCTAAGGATTCTGATTAAGCTTTCCTCGAGTCTATTTAGAAGAAGTTTGCAAGTCCCGGCCTTGGGGTAGGTGAGTTCTCACTGCCACCTACTGCCTTCAGTGCAGTTGTAACTGTATTGGAAATACTAGCAGGTGTGCATTTTTTCCTTGGTGGCAGTCCCCCCAGAGATGTTCCTAAATTCATGTAAAGATAAAATAAAAGTCCACTTGCTTCAGCTTTTAAATGATGATATCTTATGGTACTGGTCCTTATAGAAGTGTCAGTATTTCTTTCCCCATAAACATTAGTCTACCTTCAAAATATCCCAGACCCGTTGGTCTTGGATTGGTTGTTCTTTTCCCCTGCCCCCCAGATTCTGCTGGGAGATGTGAATTTAAGACAGGTTTCCGTTTGTGTTGAAACGTAGCATCCTGCGTAGTGTGAGTGCGGCACGTGAGCTGTGCAGGCGGAGAGGAGGGCGAGGGGGCAGCGAGTAACGTGGCTCCCTGCGCCGCAGGACGCGGCCCGTGTTGTGGCTGCCGAGATACCCAGGCTGTGTCTCTGCTCTCATAACTGGAGCTTAGAGACCCGTTTGCACTGCAGGCTGCTTGCAGGGTGAGTGCAGACCAGCAGAAACGCAGTGCCAGGGAACAGGAAAAGTTACTGCTTGTGCCTCAGTAGTAAATGCTGATAACCCTGCTTGGAAACTCTTGATTTCCCCTTTTTAAAGGTCTGCTGGTGTTAGCTCTGGCGTGGTGTCAGTTACCAGAAGAGGGTGCTGTGTTGCCATGTCATTTCACAGCTTTAACTCTAGCTCATGAGGACTAAGTTAAGCTCATGAGGGCTAAGTTATCCTGAGTTTCAGATTAATTCAGGTACATCTGCAAGGTGAGCACCATCTGCTCTGGCCATGACGGTCACTTTGAACCTGGTCAGTTCTAACCCACTTTGGGAAGAGGGAAAATAATAACCAAGGGACCTCCCTACAGATGGAAGTAACCAAATATTCCCTTGCCTGTATCAAGACAAAATACTTTCCGCTGTCTAGATAGTAACTGAGATGTCAGATGATGTTAGATTTTATAATTATGCATAGCAGTGCATTTATATAGGGGGGGAAAAAAAAAGATGAAAATCATGCATTCACATTCTTGACGACTCCAAATTTCTTGTCATCACGTTGTTTCCTAGCGCTGGAGTGATGAATCAGCACCAATCTGGAGCTCAGTCAAGTTCTGATGAAGCGTGACCCCCTCGCGCTTCCCGTCTTTGTTCCTTCCACATGTTAACTCTTAAAACTGCACTAAGTGTTCCTGAAAAGTTGGGGCTGTTCTCAAAGTATGTGTGTGTTGGGAAGGAATTTTCCACAGACAACTACAGATATTTTAGATTTTTCTTTTCCTGATATGCAGTAGCAAAATGCCTGGGTCCTGCACTTCATTTCTCTTCATTTAAACTCCCAATCCTTGAGCATCTAGTGCAGGTGAGCCCCAAAGCTCATGCGATTTCCAGCTACTCGGTAGCTAGAGTAAAAAACAGGTTTTGCTCTTCAGTCTGACAGCTCCTCACTGCGCTGCATGTGGAAGCTCAGCACACTCAACTCGTTCTGTATTTTCCCTTCTCTGATACAATTTTTATTTTTTCCTTCCCATATTTTTTGCTGTTTGCTCAACTAAACTGAGCTCACTTGGTGGTGCAGGAATGCAATGCAAGTGTTACATGTGCACGCTTATCACAGTAAGGGGGCAAAAAAGGCTGACACGTGCTACAAGGTGCATTGCTGTGTAACCAGCTTTCTGAATGGCAGACTCTTCCTCGGTGTTCTCCTGCCCGCCGCGCTGCAGCAACGCGTGTTCCTGTGCTCTCTGCAGCCTCCTCATCCTTCCCTGTAGTGACAGGCAGCTTATCCTTTAATTTGGCTTTTTAAATTTGATCTCTCTCTCAAAGATAATAGCTGTGTATCAGCATCTCCTTCAGTGTCAGGAGAGGGCCTTAATTCTGAGTCGTGAGTTGAGATGGTACAGGTTTGTCAAGGGTCAGTGGTTTCCATGGGAATCTTCCCTAACTTTTGCCTCAAATTAACCAGGTATGGCAATGAAACACTTCTAAAAGGTTTTTCAAATTTGTTCTCTGTAAAATATTAAAGTATTGGGACACCCCCCCCCCCCACACACACACACACACACACCCCTAGGGCCACCCAAAATAGCTTTGGCTTTGTCTTAAGAGTCTGTGAATAGTAACTATGACAACATCTGCAGAAGTGCAGCAGAAATCAGCAAAAATTTCTTTTTGAACCATAAGAAGGATAGTGACACAGCTGGATACATGGGCCATGCTTATAAACCAGGATCTCTCCTAGCACTGACTTCCACAGGCTTCAATGTGGAAAACTGCTTTTCGCTCTGTGGGAAGGTCAGGCTGATGTAGTGCTGAAATAGAGGTATTTTAAAGTGAACATGAACAATTTTTAAGTTTTAGTAGAAGCTGGGAAGCAACTGAAAAGAGCCTGATAAGTGGGTGGGAAAGATCTGCTTCACTCCCACTGAGTGCAGCGCCCTTTTTTTTTTTTTTTTTCTTTTTCTTTTTTCCAATCCCTTAACACAGAGTTTTAAACTTCTGTCCCTTGTTTAAAATTAAGTATTGCCAAGTGCTGTATTCCTCGTACTGCACGTGGGATTTCTTGTCTCTCTCTAAGTACAATTGAAGATAGGGAATTATATGAGGGAAGGCACTGCTTAGTAATAAGGCCTTGCTATAGCAACATGTAATTTCCCCTGCTGTGTACTATTAAGATTTCTATGCTTTTTATGGCTATGCTGATTTTAAGACAAAGTTGCCTAAAATTTTCCCTGGAGGGAACATTGACTGTTGTAGCAATTGCAGAACAGGCTCTGCTCTGTGCCTGCTGTTCTTCCAGAAGAGCCTACTGGGTGGCTGCAAGAAATATTCGAGATAAATTAAACAGATGAGTGGAGCAGTTCTGAAATAAAGTAACCTCTAAGTATCCCCATTTTTCCAAATAGCCAGCAAAAGTACCTACTACTGGTTGGCTAGACAACATTCCCAGCTCTTAATTAGGAAGTTAACTTGTATGCTCTGCTTTTCATTCAAGCTAGAAAAAAAGAACCTATTTCTTTGTGCACTCAATAAAAATAACATGCCAAAATCTTATCTTGTTTTTACAGGTGGATTTATTTAAATGACCAGAATTTATGTATCCCAACGAGTTCTTCTTTTGTCTATGGAGCTGTACCTATTGGAGCCAGTATTTATGTCATTGGAGATCTTGATACAGGTTAGAGTTAGAACTAATAATTTTCTGTTGCTTGTTGTTTTTGAGTCTTTTAAGTACTTGCTGCTAATGAGTCTGTTTGTGTTTTTTTTTTTTTTTTTTTTTTTTTTTTTTTTTTTTTTTTCTTTTTAAAGAATTAAAGGCCAGGTTTTCTCTGTAATTCTGAACTATGTTCTGTTCCAGTGCTGTGTCTCTCTGAGGGAGCTGTGCCACATTTACAGATGGGTGCATGTAGGCATTGTATGTTGGGCCTCTTAAGAAACCAGTATTATAAGTATTTGGTTGATTAGCACTGCAAAGATGAGGAGAAAAGTCAAGATGAACAGCACAGTATTGCACCTATTTAAATGCTAGGAGAAAAGTTAGTGTCTGTGTGGATTCTTTTGTTTTTGTTTTTCCCTCCACCTTTTCACTGGTGAGCAGGTGGCTCTGCATTTTTGTGGATATCATTCACATAGAGCCAGGAGCTGCTATCAGCTTTAACTCCCAGCCATGTACAGGTGTATTTTCACACGTGGTCAATTCTCCTTGCTCATAACTTATCGCATCATAGGAAATGTTTGAAAGACTCTACTTGTTTTCCTGACTCTATATAGATACATACCTGTGTAAGTATACCAGATTTGCTACAAATTATGAAAAAGGAAAGTAAAAATGTGGTATATTTAAGTAGATAAGAAATGTCTTATTTTTTAACCATTTAAATAATATGTCCAGAAATGTTCTGAGACTCTGTGTGTGTGTGCTCTAGTTCACTATAGTAAATAAGTATTTGCCTTTCTAAAAATGCTGACGGCTACAGTGTGCTTTAAATATTTCTTTCATTCTTTCTGAGTTTAGGTACAAATTATGACTATGTTAGAGAATTCAAGCGGAGCACGGGGACCTGGCAGCGCACTAAGCCACTGCTGCAGTCAGACCTGCGCCGTACCGGCTGCGCAGCGCTGCGCATCGCAAACTGCAAGCTCTTCCGACTGCAGCTTCAGCAAGGATTGTTCCGCATTCGCGTACATTCTCCGTGATCCCGTGCTGGAAGTGGAGGAGACTGGAAGAATTCTACGCAGTCCACCGTAATATAGCTCTATATAAAGGAAAAGCTGAGAAATTGCAACTGAAACTTACTGTATGCTGTGCTTTGGTATGGTAACTGTTTTTGTTTTAAATGCTTAAAAAGCTTGAGTCTCAGTTCATGTTTTGGGGACAAATAACTCTACGTATACATTAAAAGAAGAGATATAAAAATGAGATAAGGAAACACCTTCAGTCCTAACCGTTTGGAGTTTAAACTGTGTTACCGAAGGAGTTTCTTTGTGTCTGAAACTGGTGGGATTTGGTAATCCTTTGACAAAGTTCGTTGAGAGCAAAAATGTTTTAAGGTGCGTTTCCCCTGCGGGGAATTGATAAGAATAAATGTGCTATCTTGGACTAGATAGCTCTAATGCACAGAAGCTATATGAAAACCAACCTCTCTGGTATACTGCAAAGACTTTTGTTCGACTGTAATGCCATAGGAGATGTTGGTGGTTGCTGCACCATTTATTTCTAGTCCTTTCTCAAAAGTTAAGGTCTGTGCCTAAAAATGGTGGAGGTGTACATATATTTTTCATTCATTTGCAATATTTTCATTCCTAAGAATATTTTTAATATATTTAAAATGGACTAATGTAAAACAGATACAATACACTACAGATAAGTAAGTGTTTTTTTTTTTTTTTTTCTCTACGCTGTCATTTGACTGGCCTGGCGCACTGGTGTACAGATGGGTGGCATGCATTTCTGTGTGGATTTTGGAGCCTGTTTCCTTGAAGGAAAGGGGAAAAAGTAGTTGGAGAGGTTCATGACAATTGCTGTTCTCGATAAAAGATAACCGAACTTGACAAATGGAAGAAAATAGGCCGTGTACCTTTTTACTTCAACTGATCTGCTAACTAAGTAGGGTTTTTAAGACGGAGGACTGTAGGAAGGTGCATTTTTATCTCCATTAGAACAAAGGTGCCATGTGACAAGGATCTATTTGTTTTGCAGAAAACATGATTTTTGGACCATCAGTTAAAGAAAAATGTACAGCGATTTTTAAATTGGGATCAAAAGCTGGTTTACTAGTGATTTCTGTGCTAAGGTACAAAGTCTTGTTTACTACTACTGTTTGAAAGCTGGGTTTTATGATGTGGGTATAGTGAAGAATTTAGTATCTTGCGTTTTATTTCCTGTTGAGTCTTGTTCACATCAGTAGTGATATCTGAGTTATTCATAGTAAAGATCAGCTGGTAGAATGTTTTACCTCACTTGTTGATTTCACTGTTGTTATTTGTGTTAGGTGGGATGTAACATATATTTATTTAAAAAGAAAAAAACAGAGATGGAAATAGAACCGAAATTTCGTGCCCAGAAGAAAAAGGCTTTATCCTACCAGTATTATAACTAGATATAGTACTCTCCATTTTGCAACTTTGTGGACCTCAGAAGCCAATTTTTGCCCTCAGTTAGTGTAAACAGATGTCATCTTCATTGACTTGTTATAGGTCTGCTGAGATATGATCCCAAATTAGTGCAAAATAAGTACCTTTAAATATTCTTCTAAGGGACATTCTAAAACTTACTCCTGCTAGTAATCCTTCCATAATGCTGATTCCTAGTTGGAATTTTTCTGGTTCTGAGTGGGATGAGGTAGGAAGGGCATAGCAGCTAACCCATTGACCACTATTTATTTATTTTTTATTTTTTTTTGTAATGCTGAAGTGCTGCAAGACTTGAATTATATACATCAGTTTTCTGGTCTATATTAGTTGGCGTATTATATATATTTATGCGTTGCAGTAAACTTGGTGTGTATATATATCTTACGATTTTAAATTTATATATAATGCTTTACTACAGAAATGTGAACCACAAATTTTATCTTCAGCTGTCTTGTGAAATAAATCTCAAGTGCTGTTAGCTTATCTGTAGAACATCCCTTTTTTTGAAATTTTTGCATTGATTTTCTCCTGAGTAAGTGCAGAAATTCCATATTCAAAAGTGATTGGACTAAATATTTCCAAGTATTTGTCTCACTTTTGATCTTAGTTTCCTAAGTGGCCCAAAAATCTTATGAAAATGCTACTTAAAATATTGCAGGCTGCTATCTCAGAGTCCTTGTAGCTCCCCAGTACACTTGAGGGCATTCAGCATCCAGAAAAAAAAAGTAATAAATGCACATAGTAACGAATTATGTATACAATAGCAGTGTTTTACAGTTAGTGAACTAAATGTTTACACTTTGAGTAGGATTAACAGTAGGGTTTTTTGGCATAAAGTGAACAAAAAATCTGTTGGTAACTGGAGTGTGTTGCTAATGCGCTTGATTAGACTTGATCAAGAAGCTTAAATTGTGTCACTTGGAATAATTGCCAACTCAGTTTCGTAACAGGCGTGTCCTCCTGCAGCTTGCTTTGAGTTTGGTGATCGGGAGCCAAGTCTCTCCGGAGACACTTGTCACCTTAAGTTTCAGGCATGTAAATTAAAGATTTGGCACTCATCTCAATCATCCTTGCTCCATCTTCAAGCAAGGAACTGAACCAGATTTTCAGTATGGGTTAATTGGTGATTCTGAAATGCAGGTTGCCTGACTACCTGTCTGACCCTCCTTGGGCTTTGCACATCTTGGGGCTTGATGTAGTGGGTTTTTTTGGTTTGTTTTTCTGTTCTCTTTCTTTTTTCTTTGTCTGAGCTGCTGCAAGGATGGGGACGAGGCTCAAGGCGGAGGAAGGTGGAACATGAAGCAGTAGAGCAGGACGGGGGCCGGAGCTGCTCCTGTGGGTGGCAGCCGTGGATCGGCCTGCGCTCCGGCCGAGGAGCCAGGAGGAAGCTCTGTGTCTCCGTGCTGCCGGCTTGCCCCAACCCCTTTCTGTGGTGCTGCCTAGGTAGGGGATGAGGAGGAGGATGATCCTCGGACTGCTTTGTGTATGTGGCTGATCCGTAGATGATCCGGCCTAACTTGTGTGTAGGAGAGAAGGGATGTGTATTTTGGGGATCTAGGGAGCACATGCCCCTCTGCCTGCCCTGCTCGTAATCCACAAGCCCAGTCATGGGCAAGTTAGGGGGAGAAAGCATGAAATAATCTAGTTTCCCCTCCCAGCCTGGAGCAGGATTTGGAAACCAAGGCTCTCCTTTCTCCAGGGAGTGCCTGGTGTTTTGGGAGGTTGTGTGTAGCCATATGGACAGTTACTTCTTTGACGTCCTTTGAGAAGGAGATGATCCAGCTCAGCAGTGGAGGGAGAGTTTCATAGCAGCGGTCTTGGATGGAGGGGGCAGCCAACCCAGACCCCTGGCAGCTGGGATGTCTCTCCAGGGAACAGCTCTAGGCACAGCTGGATCTGTGTCCAGCCTGGCTATCCTGGCTGCTCTTGGCAACTGCAGAGCCCTCCATAAGATGGCTGAGCCACGGGTGAAGGACCTCATGAGTTTTCCCAATTTGCAATCCAGATTTAGGTGTTTGGGCATCTAAAAGAACTTGTTTAGAAGCTTGTTTAAGTTGTCCTTGCTATGCACAGGAGTCTTGACAGCCATTCCACCTTAATTTGTTCCTGTTCACGGATCAGCACTCTTAAATCCAGCCTGTTTCCTCAGAGATGTTTTTTTTTCCTCTAACAGTTTTCCTAGTGAACTCTATGCATTCTGCTGGTTTCTGAGGATCAGGTATTCAAGCTCCTTATCTTCCCTGCTGATATCCTGACCTAGATGCCTGGTTAGGGACCATGAGTTTGCTGTGACACTGAAAGAAATTCTTGAGGCCAATGTGTGTGAGCGCTGCTCGCTTTGCACGTGTGGGGCCTGTAGAAGACAGCAGTAGGGGAGACTTGCTTCCTCTCACTCCAGCTCTTATGATAATTCTCCTCCAAAGTTTTTTCTTCCTTCCTACATGTGCCACAGATTTATTCCCAGAAAAGCAAAATGGCAATTTAATGGTAAATAACAAAAGCTTGACTTTTCAAATGTGGGGGAAAAGTCATATGCACGCAAGTGTTCTGTTTTTTTGTGTGTCCTCTTGTGGCTCCTTTGCACAGAAGGCTCTTCCCCACAGAATGGGAGTGTAGGAGTAATGCACAAAAGCACCCATGAAACAAAACTCCCAGTTTTCATTCCAGGAGTCCTACCCGAAGTGGAAGAGGCGCCAGCAGCCTTGGTGTCCCTGCCCCAACCAACCTGATTTGTGAGACCCTCGTGCTCCTGACGGTTACGTGTTGGTCTGGGCTTCAGATTCGCATCCACTTTGTTTTCCTAGCCCGGAGGAAGGGACGTCCTGCAGAGCCTTCTGTCTCTTTGACCACAGTGAGGTGTCTCTGCTTTTAAATGTTCCGTCAGCCATTTCTCAAGTTTTAGTTATTGTGGAAACTTGGCTGTTTCTCATCAAGTGACTTGCAATATCTTTGAAGGTACTTTGCCTTTGAACTGAACCCAAGCTAATACATCAGATAGAAGTGATGAATCTGGAAAATAAGGTAAATTTACAAAATCAGCTTGCTCGTCATTGTAAGCAAACTGAATTCCTTTTGTCCTCAATGGCACAAAAATCACCATTTTGCTTTTTGATTCAAAATTCTTGCTGAAAATAAGTGTTTACATTAAAGCTACTGAAATGTCTGGTTTTCTCTCTAGATTTGCCTTCTAGAAAAACTAGGCAGCTGAATTTCCTTTTTATGATATTTTCTTGTGCCTGTGTGACTTGATAAATGCACAAGTAAGGGGCTTAGGTGCCTTTTTTCTTTTTTTTTTTTTGGTGCCCATTTTGATTGCAGTTTCTCTAGTCAGCTGCATAATACTGTCTTTGTACAGTCTGAATTTTTTTTGAATACACATTTGCCATGCAAAGTGCAGGATGCAATAACAAACAAATTTTGTTCAAAGTGCCAAACTTCTGTTTTCCTATATATATAACAATAATTTAACTCTTCTGTTAAAATGCAGAGGTGCTTAAAATTCACTGTGTTCCAAAAAGAGTAGTAGTGGTTCTTCAAATGAATGCTACTTAAATCACTGTAAATCCTTCCATATCAGTTTTGATTTTATTTTGTCTTTGATTTTGTTTTAATACTCCTGCAGGTTTATATTAGTTTTCAGAGCTGCCTTGAAACATCACTACATGTGATGCATATGGACATTAGTACCATGCAAGAATATAATAAATGGCAGCTGATAATAGGTTTTAATATTAAAATTTGTAAATGTTTATCTGAAGTGCAATTCATTTGAATTAATCCTATCTGCACAAAGAAGGCTGTGTCCCAGGAAATGTGAATAGGACCAGGGACGCAGGCATAACGAAGACAGTAACTTGGATATATTTTTGTGCCCCTCACGGGGACGCTTTCCAGGAGTTGTGTTTAATCTAGGGTATGGATCCTTTCTGCCTCTGATGTAAGCACCAGGGCTTTGTTTCTCATAACTCTTTGGAGTGTTTAAACAACTCTTTCTAGGCTGTTCATTATGTAGGGGTTTGTTTTGCAGTTAAAAGCTACCGATTCTAGGTTAGTTTGGATTTTGTCTTTTAATGTGGAGGAGATGGAGTGGGTTACAGCCCGTATGTCACTCGTGACCACTGTAGCCTTTTGACGTTTGCCATTTTCTGTTATTCTTCAGGATTTGCTGCTGCTGCAGTTAACAGCTGCCCCAGTGGGATCTGTGTTTTGTGGCATGCTGCTGCCTTTGCAAGGAAATGGGAGCTCTCTGATCCCGTAAGAGGTGGAAGCGGAGCCAGTAAAAGTCAGTATTGCTGCAGAGCCTGGAGGATTTGGGGAAGCCCCACTCTTTCTGTAGAAGTCACATCCATGGGCCTTGAGGTTACAGACAGGGCGAGCATGTTGAGCACACAGCCCGGTGCGTTCTGCAGCTCCGGGCAGCCCCTTGGGAATGGCTGTGTGCAAGGTGCTGCAGCCAGGCTTGGAGGTGGCAGCGCTGGTCGGCCCTGTCCTGCGGGACTCTGTAATTCAGCTGCTGTCACGTTTCAGAAATCAATTCCTTTACATTTTTGATTACAGATAAGCTAAAAGAACAGATAAAACCGTTCTAAGTGCCTAACTAAATAAATATCTGCCAGAATAGATTAAATGTAATGGAGGAGTTAAATTTTAAGCTGCTACCAACAGGTGATATATTATAAATTTGTTGGCAATACAAAACCTTAAAGAATTTTCAGAATACCTTAAAATAGCTCATTTTAGGTAGCTGCTTGCTACAAAAAAACTGTAAGTAAGTACCAGGTCAAATTTATTTAGGAACAATATTTGAAGATTATGTGAAATAATTTATTAAACTGTCTGGAAGAGTGAGCTTAAAGATTGGAACTTTTCACTGTAATAGGTTGTCTTGTTGCCCAGTATTTCTGCAGGGTTTTGTGTGAATGACATGTACCTGCCAGAGCACTTCAGTAAATGAACATGCTCCATGCAAAGGGCCACCAGTGCCCTTGGACTTTCATAATGAAATTAGAATATACTGATCCCTTGTAAAAGCTGATGGACTTTACAGTAACAAGGTAGGAAGAAGCATCCCAGATGTGAGTAATGTCTATTATTGATAAAACATGAGAAGGGCCTTTTTAAAAAAAAAAAACAAAAAAAAAACATATTTGCTTCTGAATCACATCCTGATGCCTTTAATTTCTTTTCCTTGCCTTTCCTCAGAGCTTGTTAGATACCGTTTCAGCAGGCTCTGCAGTGGGCTATTTTTGCAGGTATAACTTTGTGAATTCTGTTAGCATACTAGCATCTGTACCTAATTTCAGAATAGGGGAAAAAAACAATTTTAGAAGAATATTGCACCTGATAAAAGTAAAGACCATTTTGGAAAGGCTACATTTCTGTACATGGTAGGCAGCATGTTACAAAAAAAAAAAGTTCTTGGATTTATCCTTCTCTTATTGATCTTGTGTGTTAAAGCTTTAGCTCACATGCATCTGCTTTATTAATCTACTCATATTAAAGGAAAAGTGTGTTACTTTGCCACTTGTTTCACTCCTTAGTTCTTAAAAAAGCAATACATGTTGAATTACTAGAACATGAACGTAGGAAGCTGTGCGGGAGGGTGTCTGGCCAGGTGATCAGGTTGGAGAGAGCTGCCTTTGTTTAAAGCTCTTGTTAACCTTTTGTTCTTAAGGGGAGCCCACGAGTGCCCTCTTAAGAAATGCCTTCCCAAACTGTTTTAGACTTGGTCTTAAATTTTTGCTGGTGTCTCTTAAGACGCTTGGATTGCTTATGGAACCTGGGGATTTGTTCCAGCTTTTACCTACTTGTGGGAGGAGAGGGAATGCTTAAGTCAATTTTGAGCTAAGATTCTGTCTTTTGTCCTTTTTTTTTTTTCTCCTTTCCATGAATTCCCAAACCTAAAGACTGATCTTGTAGCCGAAAGTTTAAGCATCTGCGTCTGCATTTTGCAATAGATTGCATTGATACCCTAGTTCAATCAATTTAAGCAGATGCTGTATTCTGGTGGACTTCTAAAAGGCTGTGTTAATATTGTCTTGTTAACAGGGGAGGTAAATTATCTGTAAAGATTGTCCTTGTGCTGTGCGCAGGCTCGCTGTGTGCAGCTGGCAGGGCAGGAGGCCGTTCACCTGGGCACGGAGCTGCCGGAATTTCTGCCATTCCTGCTGCCCCTGCAGTTTGGAAAAGTGCTGGGGATGCAGCCCAGACATCCCTCTGCCTCTGGGCCTCCCTTGTTTTGTCTTCTGCTTTTATTGTCCCCGAATCACACACTGGTTGTGGTTGGCGGGGACATCTGGAGACCATCTGGTTGGATGAGCCAACCATCGCTCCGTGGATGGAGACTCTCCTACCTCTCTGGGCGACCTGCTCCAGTGTTCAACACAGCACAGTTTAAAAAACAAAACAAACTTATTTTCAGATAAGATTTCCGGTATTTTGGTGTTTGCCTTTTGCCCCCCATTTAGTCTCTGGGCGCTGCCCCGTCCTCTTTCCTGCCCCATCCTTACACACTGACAAGACCCCCCTGAACTTTCTCTTCTCTGAGCTGAACAACCCCAGCTCCTTCAGCCTCTATCACTTTCTAACAGTTCTGTTAACACAATTCCTGCCCCAAATTTATTTCTTAATCCATAGCTTTCTACGTGTGATGGGATCCATGCAAGAACTATTGTGGGTCTAAGGAAATATGCCTCAAATTTGAGCTCCCCATGCGCTGGCTTCCTGTGTGGCTTTGCGTCCTCTCGTTGCACTCGGCGTGTGTGAGCAGAGTGCTCAGTAGATGATGAAGTGACTTTGCATCGAGTTTAAAACGGTGATGTGGTGGGTTAGAGATCACTGAGCAGCTTTAAGCAATCCTGTGGTACCCCATGCGTGGCACCCCCTGCTGCGTGGGTCTCGTGTGGCTGGAAGTCTTTGCCTTTTTGTCTATGGAGGAAAACCTTTTCTTTTTTTTCCCCCCCAACCATTTTTTTTTTTTCCTCCTCATTTTAACTGCATTTTGTCCTTCAGTAAAACACTAAAACCAGACAAGAAGCGAGGCAGAGTGACGCCATTCTCCAAGGCCACTTCACTTCAATTCCATTTTAAATGCATGTTTAAGAGGGAAAAGACTAAGGCTGACCACAGCTGCTGTGAAAACAAATAAATAAAATTATATGTTGCTTGAAAGTGACTACCAGGCTTGTAAATGAGAAAAGCAATTGAAAGGCTGTCCTGATGCTTTTTAAGTCAGAAAGCATGTCTTTAAAAAAAAAAAAAAAAGGGGGGGGGAGGGAAGGAAATCCTTTTCTTGGTTGTTCCTCTGCTTGACGCCGCTCTTTCCTGGGCGTGATCCCAACAGAGCCTCGCTGATCCTTGTGTAATGTCTAATCAGGGCTCCTCTGCGTGGAGCTCCCTGTTTACACATCTACACAGAAAAACTATCCAAATATTCACTTCCATACCAGCACTCAGACTTCAGTCTGTTTCTTCGGGACCTTCAAGCCTGCAGATTTTGCACAGCTTGAAGAATAATAAAACAAACTGTTTGCTTTTTTCCTTCCCCTGCTCCTAAAGGTGCTATTTTGACATACTTTTGAATTCCTGATGCTATGCTTGAATTCTTATAGTGTCAGGGCAAGCTGATAATCAGCTCTTTTTTTTTTTTTTTTTTGTGTTCCATGCTTTAGGGAAAAAGTGTCATTTTTAAAACAGCTTCCAAACTGTAAAAGGCCTTAATGTTTCAGAATGAAATGGGAAACTGTTGCCTTTTTCCCATTTTTATTTGTAAAGGCAAACCAAGAAATACTATATGGGGAAGTGTTTGCCTAAAGCTCTTAAGTAGCAGCTTGCATTAACTTTGAGTACAGCCAGTGCTATACCAACCATGCGCAAATGTTAGGCATAAGACAGGGGGCCAAACCAGCTGGCTGATTCCAGAGCTTTCACTAGGCATTGTGGCAGTTATTTAGTAAATGGTAATGTCCTTGGGACTTTCCCAATTTTAGGGGGGGAAAAAAGTATTTTTTTTCATGTTGGGTGCTCTGCCTTAAGCGTTTTCCCTCTGTAAACTGTGTTCCTCGATTGCCGTCATCTGGGCGCAAATCCGTGTGCTGGAGTGAGGCTGCTCCTTGTAGGTCTTACCGTGACTCTGTGAGCTGCTTGGAAATGGGGTCTGAGAGTCCTCCTGGGAACACTCTGCCTGGCGTGCGTGTGCTGAAACCGGGGGGGGAAAAGAAGTAGATGCTGGTCGGCCTTGCTCAAACTGTGCAACGGAGAGCCCGGAGCGCTGCGTTTTTACGGTACCCAAGACGTGGCTCTCGTGTCCTTCCGAGGCCAGGCCTTGCTCCAAGGTTAGGAGAACGCGGGCTAAGTTGCTGCCCGAGACCCTCGTGTCCCAAGCCAGTCTTGTCCGCGGGCTGCCCTCCCTTCCGCTCGCTGGGAGCTTTGGACTCGCTGTCCAAACATCCTCTTGGTTCTGTTGCCGGCCTCGGGCCCAGGGGCTGCTGTGGTGTAGAGGGCACCCGGCCGCTTAGTTTTCTCCGGGTGCCTCCGCGTGGCTGCCGGGCTGGTGTGTCCGCGTGTTGTCCGGCTGTGCCTGGTGCTGGTGGGAAGGAAGATCCTCCGTGTCGGAGCGGCCCCGCACGTGTGTTCGCTGCCCTCCCGGCTCGGGGATGAGACGCCCGTGCGGGCAGGACCCTTGTCGAGGGCTCTTTGTCCCCGCTTTGTTTCAGTTTTCTTCTCGGGGGAGCTTGTCGTGTCTTTCAGCGTGGTGGTCTTCCCCCTGTTCACGCCACCCAAACCCGTACGTTGCGTTCCCGAGCTCTGCATCCTCTGCGTTGCTCTTCTCTCCCCGTCTCCCACCGCCTTCGTCCCCATCCGTTTGAGTGCTTTGCTTATACTGTGCGTTAAATCCCCCCTTTTGTACCTTGTGCTGCTTCTCCATCCTCAATCCATTTACTGTTTTGCCTTTCTTAATTCAGGGTAACGTTGACTTGAAAAGGAATTTCAATGGGTAACACAGCAAACAAGCTGCAGATCCCCCTTGGGGTGTCTCTGTGGATCCCTCCCTGGCTCGCACGGTGCAGGGGGTCAGAGCCCCTTCCTCGCGGGCAGAACGAAGCCTGAAGGTGTCTTTCGTTTTCTTTGGTTTATTAAAAACATTTGGAAATTTCCTTCTTCGGAAGTAGCTAACCCAGCTGAGTCGTTGGCCTGTGGGAAGTTTGTTCTGCTTCCGTATTCAGTATTTTTAATTGAGAAACAGATTATTTATTTTGGAAAAAGATGCAAATCTTTTTGTATTTGTATGTCAAAGTGGCCTTTGTAGAAAAAGCACATTAAATATTTAGATTAAAATTGTTTAGAAAATTGTTTAGTTCTGTAATTTTAGTGGGGAATTTTTGTACTGACAGGGTTTCTATGCATTTTGCAAAATATACTTATTTTGTGTTACAAATGATCAGTAATATTTTTAAAATGTATAGTACCCCGTTTTCCATGGTTGATCCCTTTGCTGTCATTCCTTTTGAATACTAGAAAGATTTTAATTAACCCTGTAAATTAATTTTCCCCCACAAATATATGCATAAAGGCAATGTAGGGAGTTTTAGCGTGGGTATGTAGCTTTAAGGGAATAATCTCAGTAGTGTAGCTTAATTATGGACAGTTTATTTTATTTTATTTTTGAGAAAGGCAGTATGCAGTTAAGTATTGCACTTAAAGGACTAACTTAGCAAACTAAGTTTTTGCTGTACCTCACTAGGGTGTTTTTAAATTTATTTTTTCCATCCTATATTGTTTACACTCGAGCATCACTTAAGTATGCGCTCTTTGCGCAGTATGCAATTTCTCCTTCAGTTTATCAGGATAGTGCTAATGTTAGGAGATAAGAAAATCCAGAGTAGGGTTGATATCGTTACGGGTGCAACAGGAGCTTGGGGCAGGGAGGGGAGAGAAGTCAGTATATATGTTCATTTCATAATGTGCTTGTTTTCACGCTAGCTCAGACTAGAGGAGTTGAACTTGCAGCTGAGCTGTGAGCAAGGCTGGTGTGTTGGGAAGAGGGCGACTGGAAGCGAAGCGCCGTGGAGTTGGCAGAACTGCAGGCGGGAAGGGGCGGTTGGCGCCTCCCGGCACGCGGTGCCCCTCCGGGCGGGAGCTTCCCGGGAGCGCTGCTGCCGCTTCCCCCGGCGCGCGGATCTCGTTTGGGCTCCGCGTGCCGGGAGGCCCCAGGGACCACGCGCGCCTTGGGCGGCGCTCTGGGCCTGCTGCTGAGCACCGGCTTTGCAGGGGAACAAGCTCTTTGCAATTCAAACCCCGCTGCGACTAGGTTGGATGCCTCCAAAGTAAAGAGAAGGTAGATGCTCAGATTGTACCCACAGGGGGGAAAAAAAAAATAGAGCTTTTTGGTCTATGATTAGGAAACTACGTGTTTCTTTAGTCTACTTTAGTTGCCGTAGATTGCCCAGTGCAGAGTCTGGTCCACCTCCATCCATTTGTTTTCATGGAGTAACCCACCACAAAATTGTAACGAAGCGGAGCAGCAAACTCATAGTTACCACTTGGTAACTTGTCTGGCAGAGTTGTTTTGTGGCTCACACATGATACAAAAAGGGACGTGAGACTTTTCCTGGATTAAGTAGCACTTTCTGTGTTTACATGTTCAGTATAACGTTGGGCGAGTAAAGGGAGGTTCCCTTTTTCGAGTATTTGAATTGTGCTTTGGGGACTTAGTTGCCACTGTGTGAATTGTGCTGTAATATTGTACCAAGGATCAGTGAAAGTGTTTTATCTTTTTTAATGTCGTTTGTATTTGACCGGGTTTTATAAGTGTAAGAAAACAGAGTGTTGTATTTTGATCTGAAATTTGCGTATGGTAAAGTAACTTTGCTTTCTGTATTGGAGGTTTGTTGAGAACTTGAATTATTTTATAGAGGGGTACAGACCAAAATTAATTGTCTTAAAGGTGTTTAATAAACTAACCAAATAAAACACTGATGGTTTAAAAACTTGTTAACTGCTTCTTATGAGTTTTTATTTAAAAAAGGGAAGAACGTAGCTCAAGACTCTTCTCTCAAGGTCTTACTAAAAATGAAAAAAGGTAGTAGGCTGTATAAATACCGTATTGTGCGAGTTTTCTGTTTTGTTATTAAACACAGCTCCTGCGCAGGAGGAGGGAAGGCTGGGAGGCTGCCCCGCGCGTTTGGTCTGCAGGAAAGTGCATCGTTTTCCGAGACCTCTCTGCTTTCTCCTCCATGCAAAGGCCGTGGGGCAGGAGGCCAAGGAAGGCCAAGGTGGGGGTGATTCTGGTGAGGAGGGCGGGGGGGAGAGGGCCGCCCCACAGCTTCAAAACGGGGTCTATGAACTGAGCGCACGGATTCTAATCGGCTGTTGGCAGCAGGAGGGACCGGGGATGTTTGCTCAGTAAAACCCTGGCAATGAGCAGTGCAAATGCCCTGCCAAAGGGCAGCCCAGCGCCTGAGCTGCCGCCCCGCGCGGCGCAGGGAGCCCGAGGCCTCCGGCACGGGCAGCGCGGCGCTCCTGGACCCGTGACCGGTTCCGGCGGCGCCGGCTCTGCCTCCCTGCCCTGCGCTGCCCATTGCTGGGAGCAGAGAGAGGAGGCCGCGCTTGCCGTTGTCTTGGCTCCACAGCCTGGTGTTGTAGCAGAACTGCTACAGGCTGCTGCTTGGTCTCCTTTACTTTTTGCCCGCAGAGGAGATAGAACTTGAAATTTGCTTCCCCTCTTTCTCCTTAAACATTCCCCCCAAACACCCAGAAGCAGTTCCTGGAGCCAGCAGCGCTTGGAGCTGAGGTGTGCGGGGCCTGTTGCAGAGCAGCCAGGCGTCCTGCTCGGCGGGCGCCGCTCTCGTGTCCTCCCCTGCGCTCAGGGCAGGCTGTTTCCTTCCAGGTGAAGAAGGGGAGGAAAGAAGGTCCTGTGGAAAAATGGAGAATCCAGGCGGCAGCTTTGGCTGAGCAGGTAAATGGTCCTGACCCCCAAATCCAGCCATGAGCCCCTCTTTCCACCTCGCTGCAAATTCTGCCCTTTGGCAGAGCGACGACTGGAAATGAGGGGATTACTGGAGCAATGTTGCTGGGCAGAATTCAGTGCAACCCTTTATTTTTCCTTTGGAGGCTGCTGTAAAGGGGTCCTGGGGAGGGAGCAAAGGGGCTCGGGACAGGCAGTGATGCTGCCCTGGGCACATCTCAGCTGCTCTTCCACGTGGAGCCCATGGCGGCAGGATCAGCGCTGGTTTTTTTTGCTTTTCCTCCAGTGTATTTGGACTCAGGCAGGCCAAGCTCCGTCGCACGTGACCTCCAAGGAATCGTGAACCCCAGACATCGTGGGCCGGGCTGAAGGAGGTGGTTAATGAAGAGCTTACGGTAAGAGCAAATGTATTTTTAACCACCAGGATATGCTTATCGCCAGGAAAGGGCAGCAGTACTCCTATCTCTCCAGGGAAGGGGAAGTGTTGAGCGTGACTTTTAGTTTTTTCCAACTTCTTTGCGAACTCTGAAAGGGTTTTTCTTGCTGAGCCATGTTGTTGGATCAAACCAGGGAGTTAAACAGGCATCAATCCTGGGTCATAAGTGAAAAATATTAAATGCCAGAAGTGCAGTATTTTTCCACTGTATACGATGTGTGTTTACCCCTTTTGTGTTCAGGCAAGACCTTTGGAAAGAGCACTTTGAAACTGATCCATGTTTTGCTTTTTATTAATACATTAAAAGTCTGTCCAGAAGCTCCTACTCTTTCAAGGCAACTCTGCTGTCTCCTGTCCTGAAGAGGAAAGCAGATTCCCCTTGCAGTCTTGCTCGCCACCCTGCCGCCCCTGGAACAGGCGGCACCTCCCTCAGGTGGCTGCAAATACTTGGCAATATTTGCAATATTCCGTAGCCGCTTTGATCGGAAATGCCGGCTCTGGAGGGGAGGCCCGTGAAGCTGCTGCGTCGCAGCCCCGTCTTGCTCTCACCGTCCTCAGTCGTGCCCCGGGGCGCAGAGCCTGGCTCTGTACCTGACGCACCGCGTGATTTACTTGCAAAACAGAGGCTGGTCCCTCCCGGGGCAGAAGGGTTTCTGCTGATTCTCTAAATACCCGCTTGCCTATTTTAGTAAGCGGTGTAGGAGTCACAAAGCAGAGAAACACTTTGAAATGCTAAAAGCTGCCTGACCCGAGCGCCGCGCTCGGGTGCCGCTCTGCCCGTGCCGTTCCCGCGTGCGGGGAGAGCAGCCCCGCGGCCGCCTCTCCGTCTGCGAGACCCTCCCGCCCCTCTGGGCTCTTCTGTCGTGCCCCGATTCCTGCCCTCTCCACGGGCTTTTCCCCGCGCTGCTGCTCGTGCCCTTTCTGCTCAGATTTAAGAGCGTTCGCCACGGCCGCGGTCCCGGCCCCGTGCAGAGCGGGGCCTGGGCGATGCACGAGCCGCAGCCGCCCTCCTGCTGCTCCCCTCGACGGCCCCTTCGTCACCTCCCCTTGCCCCAGCTACGTCTGTGCTGCCCCTCCTGCTGTCACGGGGTGAAATATTTAGGGAGAAATGTAAAATTCCCTTATCTGACAGTCCCAGACCACATCTTAGGGCTTGCCAAGAGGCAAGGGAGCATTTCTGGCCCTACCTGCTTCGAAGAGCCCACGGAGGAGAGCTGTGAGCACAACGCTGTCTGGTCCTGGCAGAGGCTTTGGAGACCGGCCCATTTTCATGGTAATTAGGTTGTTCCTCTCTTCGTTTATTTTTGCCGGGACCTGAGCAATTCCTAAATGATTTTTCCATTTTCATGAAGCAATTTGTGAATCACACACATGTAAAACCAAGGAGTTGGCAAATGCTGCTTCCCTTTGATGTACAGTAATCTAGTCCTCTCATTTTTTATAACTGCTCCCTGGAATTTTCCATTAGCATCATCTTATTTCAATGAAAGTTTAAAAAAAACACAACAGTAACAACAGAAATGCCCTACCTGGTACTCTTTAGAAGAGAACAGGAAGGTTCCGCAAGTTAAAATGCCAAAAGAAAAGGAAAACTGGTTTGCAGCTACATAGTTGTATAGTGCACATGTTAAGAAATGAGACCAGGAAGGGGCTGAGGAGGAGGAACGTTCGGAACCGAACCCTTTGGGTCCGGCGCGCCGTGCAGCTTGGACCACCCCTGCTCGGAGAAATGGGCCGTGCTCCTTATGGTGCCATTACAATACTACGTGATGATAATACTTCTTGTGAGTTATAAACCTGCTGTAAACTTGTCTCCGCTCAGAGATGTGGAGTCAACTTCAGAACCAAGTGTCCCACTGCTCCGTGCAACATTTGGAGCCTTTCCCTACTTCTCGTCCCATGCCAAATGTCCTTTTTACCCTGCAGATATCAGTGGTGATCAACACAAACAGCAATCTGTTAATGTCCTGTTGCAGATGCTTTTTGGTTTTGCTCTTTGCATCACTGTGTCATTATAAAGCCATTGCCCCAAAGATGGACTTTGTTGCCTAATTAGATTCTAAGAGTAAGCTAGAATAGCACAACTGTTGCCTCCTTTATCCTAGGGTTTTAAAAGGAAGGAATTATAAAATTATTCCATTCTGTGTTCCGTAGAAGTGAGTTTGAACTGGAAGTTCTTGTCGTTTCCACTTTTTCAGCACCGTGGCAAGTGTGGGGGGGCACCTTGTCCCCGGATTTCTCCGGGAGGGGCAGGTCTGCGGCTTCAGGCCGCGGAAACGCCCGCTCCTCCTTTCCGCTTGTGCTTAACCGTTCGGGAAATCCCGTCCTCCTAATCGGAGGGCATCAGGATAACCTAACTTGGTGTGGGCACAGCCATCACATTGCCCATCTAGATCCCTGTGCTACCTTCCGGAGAACATCCGGAAGGAACAAACCTTCCACGAGGTATCTTTGCTTCCCACGTGTGACAAATGTTACTGCAAAGGTTTTCTTCAGGGTTCTCCATGTGGAAGCAGCACTGAGAATGCCGACTAAGGAAGCGCCGTGGGACCCGGCGCGACACCAGCCCGGCCACGGAGCAGGGCAGGAGACCTGGCGCCCCGGCGGGACCGGGAGCGCAGCCTCCGCAGGGCTGCTCCTGCATCCTTCCACCACACCCCTGCGGCACCAGTTTATTAGAGACCTGGAAAAAAAACACTAGTTCCTGCCAGCTGGGGTGACTCCTATCACAGCTATGACGGGTTTGTTCCATTTGCAAGTCAAAACAAGTTTCTCTTCTCCTTTGGAGGTACCTAATTATCAAGATCATCCTTATTGCTACACCCGCTACCCTTGCCTATAATCTTTTGGTATTTGCCCTTTCCTGGCACAGTCCTGATTGGCACAACAAAGCTTGCGTGTGTGATAAGTGCAGCATAAAGGACTCTTCTCATTAGCACTGGATGCTGTGAATCATAGAATGATTAAGTGATTTGCCCAAAGCGCAGAGAAGATTTAGTGTTTCTGCCCTGCAGTCCCAGTGAATCATGAGTGCCACCAAAATCACAAATATTACCTAAAAAAAAATGAGAAATAGTCATAAATAGTAGAGCTTAGAGTAAATGGTAGTAGCTTGAGCTCCACCATGTTTAATTTTTTTTCTTACTTCTGAAAACTTAATGGTGGTAAAAAGGGAGCAGAAATCATCATGTAATGAGAGTCTCCGCAGAAATCTTAAAACTCTTGGACTCTGACAACAAGGCAAGTTGTCTTTGCAGGTTCTGCCCTTTTCTCTTTGCTTTCTACCGTGCTCATCGCTAACCAGTGACTCAGTTTCGGTACCCAGTGCGGTTGCTGGGGAAGGAGGAAGCGTGAAGATGAGACCGTTCCAGCGCTTGAGCCTTCCTTCCTTTCTGTCATTGCTCTTTGCTCATCGTAATCCTCGTGTCTGCAGAAACTTTGTGCGGTTTTCTGCACGGATGCGGGCTTTGGGGACGCACCGCTGTGCCTCCGCTTCCTCGGCGCAGGCTACGTCGCTGCATGAGCGAAGTCAGGCGGCCCCCTCGGTGGCTTCCCACGTCTCCGTTTGCATTCCCAGGGCCACTTCCTAGCAAACGCTGCCCTGCTCCCCTCAGAGGCTCCTCGCCCAGCTGTTGTGCAAACCCTATGCAAAGCTCTGCTCGGGCGCGGGGCAGGAGCCGGGCCCTGTGCTGCCTCCTTGGCGCACCGGGCCCGCATCGCGGTGCCGCGGTTCACGCCGATGTTTCTGTGCAACGTGCCCACACCGCGCGCTCCACCCCCAAATTTGGGGTGGGTTTCATGGAACTTTCTGGCAGGGGAAGCCTCACTCGGCGCTCAGAGCAGCCGGCTGCTTGCGCTGCCCGTGTTGGCAGCACCGCGTCCGTCGTGCACCGCGCGTTGACCTGCTGTGCACGCAGGTAACCGTCGTGCTCCCAGCGCCCCGACGCTCGCACGCGGCTGTGGTTTCCCTGCCGGGGCATTGCGCAGCAGCTCAGCGTGGCTCGGTTATCCCGGCCCTGCCAAGGCTCATCCCTATCTGCAGCTTCTGCGAGGAGAGCTGTGGAATGCAAGTTATTCCGGTGTATTTGCAGGTCTGTGCTGAGGAGGAGATCCCGGGAGCTTGATACTTCTGCTTCCCAATGACTCATGATGATGATGGTGGAGGCTGTGTTGCCCCACTGCTTTGAGATATGAAGTGCTGGGGTTTTGCAGGTTGTGTTTCTTTTGTAAAAGAACACAGGGCAGCCACGACGTTTGTGTGTGTATGTGTTTGTGTGTGTAGAAGCAATGTGGTGTTCCAGTGGTGATCACACCCTGCTTGCAATCCAATTTTCCTTCCAAAAATCTCTCCCCAGATCTGTCACTAGGCAAACAGGGCGTCCCCTCAGGCGTGTTACGCTGCTCATGGGCTTGCAGAAGGAACTCGTGACTGCAGCCAGCGCTGTCAGCACAGCAAGCTAAGGGATCTCGAGCCGCTTTCTATGTGCGTTTTCTCAGGTGTGCAGTGTAATCCTTAGCTTTCACTCAGTAACCCAACAGCTGAGGAAAGGCGGGGAAATCGCTGGATAATTATATGTTCATTTGATGGAGTGCACATAAGTGACTGCAAATGCTTGCAAATTTTAGTAACTCTTGAATTTGCGTTCCCGTCGTTCTGGTTAGGTGTCCTTTCTGCTCTGCCGCTGAACAAAGGAGGCAGTTCTATCAGTCGCCTAAGCGTGAGAAGCGGTGGCTTCCTTAAGCAAAAGCTGTAAAAAAAACAGGTTGAAAAATCTGCCCCTCGCCTCCTCCCTCTCAAAGCCAGCTCCGTGCTGGCTGCAGCCACGGGGGCCTGGAGATGACCCTCGTTCAGCAGCGATTTGCCCTGGGGACAGGGGTGACACAGGAGGGCTGGGAAGAGCATGGGGAGAGCTCCGTGCCAGGAGGCTCTTCTGCCTCCAGAGTGAATTAAAATGGGTTTGATTACGGCTCGATCTAGGGCGTCACGGCAGAGCTCAGCGCTGCGCGTTGCCTCACACTTAAAGGGTGTCTGGATTTGGACACCTCTGCCTGCCTCATCCTGGCGCGCGCTGCAGGAACCTTTGCTCACATTCAGAAGTAGCTTTAGAAAACACGTTGCCTCCTTTAGCCGGTCATCTTGGACTCTTCCATTTTCTGCATTTTTGTACTCAGTTTGACCATGGTATCTGTCTAATTTTTTAAGTTAGGCAGTAGCCAACCTGACTAATATTTCTAATATTTGTCACCTCCTGTGAGCTAAATATAGTTTGAATTTTGTTTACCCCATAGTATTTCTTTTCCTCTCTGATGTGACCTCTTCCAGGAGGAGGAGAGGGGGGAGTCCCTTTGTCCTTAGGCAGAATAAGTAAAATCTGTGTTCTTGCCATGTTTGGGTCTATATATATCTCTGGTACACAGAGGAGTTATCAGCTTGGGACTTGGCATGCTGAGGGTAAATAAATGAATTTACAGTAAAGCCTGGTTATTGTTTTTGAAGACCTATTGAAAGGAGAAGGCTGTTGTTAATTTTCTCTTGTAATCTCATTTCAAGATGTGTAGCTCGGGAAGGGCTGCCGGGGAGAGGGCTCTAGTTTTATCTTCCCTCTCCAGTCTGAAAGCCGGAGCGGGGGCAGGTCCTTCACCCCGGGCTGTGGCAGGAGGAGAAGCTCCGAAACGGGGCGAGAGCCGCTGGGCGGCGGGAGGGAAGGGGCCGCGTCGGCTCCGCGCGCCCCGGCCCGGCTCCTCGCCCGCAGGGGAAAGCAGAGCGGCGGCCAGGGCGGCTTCCTGCCCAGCACCATCGCCCGGCGCGGCGGCTGGGAGGACACGGAGTTGGGGACGCCTCTCCGGGAGCTCTCCTGGGAAGGAGGAGCACGGGCATAATCACCCAGGGGTTAAAGTAGCATGGATTTCTATAGGGAAGCTAGCCTGCAAATCTCCAGCTGTCTGCGGATTTGGGTCACGCTTCTCTCCGGCCGTACCCAGCGGGAATTATTTTGTTGCAGTCAGTATTTTCAGCGGGCAGGTTTTGCGGGGCTGCGCGCAGGCTGCGGGAGCTCAGCTCTCGGGTCGCCCTTCCCTCAGCGAGGCAATGCGTGTGGCAGCGCAGCTGACGTTGCCGGCGCGTAACGGGGCGAGCGGGAAGCGCTGTGTGCGCGACGCCGGGTGACGCGGCGCCGGCGCAAGCACAGGTGCCGTCCTTTGACGGCCCGGCTGCCCGTGACAAAAACACACGGTACTTGCTGGTGTAGGCGCGTCCATTGAACGGCACCTATTTGGATTTTAGCATCCTTTCGTTCTGTTTTCTGACTCAGAGTAACACCTACTCCCTGCTAACTGGCGCTACAGCTGGAAGAATATTCTAAAGATCTAGCTCACTGATACAGGTTAGGAATATTTTTCTTTAGCTCCACTTAAGGTTTCCAAGGGAATCTCAGGCATACCTTGGGAAGGTTCTCCCTCCCCGCTTTCATCCTTTGGGATCGGATTCCATCTGGCTCTGTTGCTTTGTCAGCCTTTAGATAATTTACTGTTTCCATCTCTTCCAGCATGATCTATATGATCCTCTCCAGGGACGTTTTAATGTGCGGAATAAACTCCCTCATCTCCCACACTGAGGCAGATCGTTAACTGTAGCCAAATCTACCCCTTTTTCTCAGTAAATTATCCCTTGCTGTCTCCTCCTCCTTTTCCTTGGTTTTAACTAGCAACCTCATGAAATGTCTGACTCCTTGCTTTTTCTAGGGAACATTTTTAAACAAAACCACATTGAGAGAGGCAGAGAGGCACAGACTGCCCCCCAGCACTGCTCGCTCAGACACCAGCAGCAAGCTCGCAGAGACAGGCTTAGAGAGAGAACAGTGACGTAAATCAACACCCAGCAGCATTTATTAAATTACCCAGATATACACACAGAGAGACAGGCAGATGGGTTAAGGCTGCAGTTTTGCTGGTGGATGAATGAAAACAGCACTCGAGTGCCCGTGGGAGATGGTTTGCGAAAAGCAGTGGCAGGAGCAGCGCCAGATATTAAAGGTGATGCCTCTTTTTTTATTTTTATTTTAATTTTTTTTTAAACTAACTGGCCTAACCTAAGAAATGGCAAATGCTGCTGCAAACCAAATGTTAACTCATCTGCTCCCATAATTGAAATCGGTGCGAAAACAGCACAGCAGCCCTTCCTGAAATCATTCTCTGGTCCCCAGCAATGAGTGACTCCAGGGGTTGCATCCCTAAGCTCCTGCTTTTGATTGCCCTGGGTAACCCTTGCCTTCCCTTTTGCTTTCAGAAAAATATGAAAACAAACTAATGAGCCTGCCGTGGTTGCCCTACCTCTGCTTTGGAGAGCCACGTTTACAGGTGCTCAAATCTGTTAACACAGCGCTGGCTCTCTGACCCTGAGATGGCTTCCTTCCCCAGGCCTGTCTCCTGTGCGGCGCAGGGAATGGATCGCTGTGTTTCTTGTGCACATCCACGTGAGGATTCATTCCCAGAAGTGCAGGCACACAGCTCCTGCTGGTCTGAGCACACTTCTCCCTGAAGCCCACGGTCCTCAGGGTGGGGGCACTGGGAATGCTGCACTTCAGTCAGGACTGGTCCTTGGTTACTCCCCACTTACTGCCTGTAATCTCCAGAGATGATGCTCAACTGTGGGATTCGCCTAGATCTTCAGCATGCTTATACCAAGTTATCATTTGTGTGATATGATGCCTTGTTTAACCAATTCTGTGACCTCCACTTGCCTCTTCCTATGCAGTACATCAGTCCTGCTAACCTCACCCAACAGCTCCTTCATTTCTCATCCCACAGTTAAAATTCGGATATTGTTGAGAACTGCTCCGATCTTCGGTCTTGAGTGCAGCGCAGCCGAGAGGCCCCGGCCCTACTGTGCTCCCCAGCAAGACCCGGCACAGGCGGCGCCTTCCTGCTGCCCCGCGCATCAGGATGACCCAGCAGGACCCATGCGCCTCGCGGCCACCAGCACCCAGCTGCTCCCTTTGGTCCCGTCACCCGCGTGGACGTGGTAACAAATGTCAGCTGATACCCGCACCTGAGCGATTTGCTGCCGGAGCCAACAATTCCCTGCTTGCTTTTCTCCAGTAGCTGCTCTGTCCTGGGTACTCAGAAGGTCTTCCTGAAGGCCTCGAGAGCTTGTGCTGGATGGGTCCTGCCTTTTCTATGATCTTACATCTTCTGCGTTGTATCTTCAAGTTTTCCACAGCTTCAATGCGAAGCTCGATCGGAACATGCTCCTCTTGGCCTACTGCTTTCATGTTATGTAAAATAGCCATTTATACTGGAAGGCAAATTGATACACCATAAAAAATGTCTGTATATTGCAATCTTGTGGTAGCCCAGAAACTCTGATTTTTGTGGTCAGCCACAGCTTTGGACACTACAAAAACTATCTGTATTTTTATTTCTTTATCTGTTCCCGTGCCTTTTTTTTTTTTTCTCTTTTTCCTGGTTATGATGTTTGAGACATTTATTCTAGGTACAGAGACCCATCTGTCTGTGTGGGTGAAAGCCGCTGTCACTGACCATCTGCTCTCTTCACAGAATTCTCCAGTGTCATCTTCATGCTCTGGGGACTGTCACCTGGGGCTTGTCCTAAGCAAATCACTGCCCTTCCCTTACCTGCTGTTTCCTCTTGGTCTGCAGAGCCTTCAAGGGCGTTGTTTCCAATAAAATCAGCTGTGCTCAGCTGAGGGACAGGTGGAAATTGTTAGTATAATAAGGTGTGTAATTACCCAAGCACACCCAAAGAGCCATTTTTTCAAATTGGTATCTGAGCGATAGCATGAGAGATAACAATGTGCTAAACTGATGTTAACTGTATGCTAATTCCTCACCAGCAAATCTGTGGATACTAAATCTGCCAGTAGTCTTGATGCTCTTTCCCACTCTGCATTTTTTCCTGACCTTTTAAAAAATAATCTAACTCCTTCCGCATTTCTTCCACTTCTGATTTCACTTCCCTGCTGTGTTGTTTCAGTGAGTGAAAATACACTTCCCTGATTTCGGACTACCTTTTTCTTTCTTAGTGTTAAGTCCTAACGGTGCATTCTGGATGGAAGAAAACTCAGTGCTTAGGATGTTACCCACTCATGAAACAGCAACTACTAGCTGGGGATGGGAGGATGAGATAGCAATAATGTAAACAGTTTAACAGAAATGATGTCTCTTCACCAAGTGACAGCTTTTACATACATCTTGTTGGAAGTAAGCACTAAAGGAAAAAAGGATGGGAGCCTGACAAGGTTTGTTGGCAGCTCTTTATTTTTCCAGGACTTTTTCCATGCCTGGGCATGTGGGTAGCCCTAGAAGAAGGTAGAGGTTGGTGGGGGAGCAGCTTATGATTTATACCTGCTATTGTGAAGGGTGGCTGCATGGAGAAGACAGTGGGATATCTTAGCTGCACTGACAGAGAAGAGAAAGAGCTGAGCTTTCAGCTTCCCCCCTTGCTTCGTTTCTTCTGCTTGCTTCCTATCCACTTATCTGTTTATTTTAGATGCCTCTGCATCTCTGTGTGTCCACATTAGACTTCAGATCATAGACTTCAGACTTCCTCTTGCCACTTACTGAAATTCCTTCACCCCAGCAAGTCTGTTAATACTCCTTACATTCAGATGTGCTTCACGTACTTTGTGCAGTGCTCCATCCTCACAAATGCACTAGTATCAGCTGAGGTAGAAGCCAGGCTGGAGTGCTGTGCACATCAGCAGATGGCAGGCTCCTTCTAGCAATCGATCCATCAGCCCAGTGCTGCATACGGACCCCTGCACCGGAACATCAAGGCAGGTGGTGAAAGAAAGTGTGATTTCTGCATCCATACAAGCGTGCGTTATGCTTGGAAGGAATCCAAATACCTTTGTCACCCATTTGTGTGGAGTGCAGTTAGCCCCTTAATGTAACGTGTATCAGATGGGAGACGGGACACGGTGACCACATGGTGCCCACGCGGTGCTGATAACAGGAGAAATGGGAATGTCAGAGATGAGATTTACAAGTTCCCATCCAAGCCTGATTTCCATCTTACTGTCCCACTGGTGAAAATTTTCTCCAAAATAAGACAGCTTAGGCTCAGGCGGGAAGGTGATGAGAAATTTGGGGAAAAGGAAGTGATGCTGGTAAATGCAATCTTAGTTTTATGTAAATATCTGTGGTCAAATGGTGCCCTAAAGAAGCACTTCCTTCCCATAAAGTGACTGTGAAACTGCTCCTTATATGGTGGGAGTTCTTTTGGTTTGCATTTTCTGCTTTTGCTTTTGTTTTTTTGAGCCTTTATCTAGCTAGTATTTTAATGTCCTTCACTCCTTTTGGGAAACAATCCTGTTTCCCAAGGTTTTACGTATGCTTCTGACAATAGCAATGAACAATCGGGGCCCTTTGAGCACTACTGATGCAGCATCTCTCTTATGTTTCATATGCTTGCTCGAATTTGCTGTATTCCCCAGTTTCCCCACAGAATAGTTTTAAAGTATTTTTAACAATGCCGCATTGTTATGAAAATGAGCTGACTAGTGAGTCTGATAGCAGGAATTTGCTCTGAGTCAACAGTGGCAATTTGCAAGCATTGACTAATGAATCCCATAATGCGCCCGGCACCTCAGTGAGTAAGGGAAGAAAGCTCCATTAGCTCCAATATGCAGCAAGGTCTCAAATACTAGAAGCACAAATGCCGTATATATGAATCTGAATGGCCAATAGCAGCTTTTTTTTTTTCTTTTTCTTTTCTTTTTTATTTTTTGATCTCTCTCCCCTCTAGTTGAGGCATCTCAATATTCATAGCTGGCCCTGGCCACAGCTGCTTCTGATCCCTTGTCATTTAGAGCATTGTAAAATGCATGGATTTACTCTCATGCAAGGTGCCTTTAAGTAACACTTCTCTCCTGTGCAGGTTCTGGCATCTCACATGCTTTCCCAGGGGCTTTTCAAGCCCCCTCTTCTACACAACCCATGTTATGGCCATTGAAAAGTAGCCATTAATTAATTTTCCTTCAGAATATTACTTTGTTTTTGTTTTAACAGGCGGTTATTAATGGGTGATAGCAGGTTTAAGTGCGGGGCTTCTGCCTTGGCACCCAGGAGGGACCTCCTGCAGAACAGGCGATGACCTTGAGTGTGGACAGGCAAGAGACCACGCACTGGAGAGGCAGGAAAAGTACGGATTTTGAGATGGTATTCCCAGCAGGAATTTGCACGTGGCTGTGTTTATGGGCCTTCCTCATTTTACAGGCTTATAACCAAGCAGATGAATTTCCTTGATTCTAATACAGATCACAATCTAACTCGCTTTGAAGAGGAGGAAAAAATAAGTCTGAATCCACTTTTCTCTTGGTGACCCTGAGCTGTCTTTCTGGCTAAAACTGCATGGTGGGGATATCCTAATTTCTTCAGTCTATGGACTCTTTCAGTAAATGAAGCTTCTTTTTACAAATCCTTATTTAAAGGAAAATAGGAGTGAATAAGAAAAAAAAGGAGAGAGAACAAACTGTAAATGAGAGGGCGAAGTTTAAGAATGGGACCCTGGATGGGCAGGCAGATGTGAGGTCTCTTCCTGCCACTAACCTCTCATGGGGAAAAACTGCCTTCACCTCTGCGCTGATTTTGCTACAGAATACAAGTTTTTATCAATTTCTCTCTCCTTTTCCAAATGTGACCTGTGCATGGGCCCTGACTTAGGTAGAGCTTCCATTTGATGGTAATATCAACAATAAAAAATGTCCCACTCAATTTTCATTTCCAAAGCCCTTTCTTTCTGCTCTAAGCATCTGGCAAATATTTAAGTATAATAATTATCGGGACTTTTCAGCACAGAAATGGAGTGTTCCTCAGAGAAAGTCATAACTCTCTGAATTATTCAAAAATAGCATGCCCATGAATACCTTTTGAATAGCTAAAGATGTGCATTTACATTGATGTGCTATCTATTATGAATTATTTGCTCAATGTTTATTGTATGAACAAAGTATGTACCTCCTTCAGATCAAATTCTGATTGTTTGCTCTTAAAAATTAGATTCCTAGGAGAAAAAAAAAATGCAGAAGTCCCTGAGCTTCACTTTGAAATACAGACAAGCATGTGTGCCTGCAGTGGCCACGCACTGCATGGAGCCAGAAGGGGACATTTGGAAGAGCACAAAGCCAGAAAGGCTTTGGTGTAATTTCTTGGGATATGAGAAGGGGTACTAGTGCCAGTGTGCTCAGCCTTGGGTCACAATTGCTGCAAAGAGCATGTTTCAATTTCACTTGTCTGGACAGGCAGTGTCAAGTCTCCTATCTCGATCATATCATTATGTGATGAGTTGACTTTGGAGAACACCTGCAGCCCTCGGAGAGGAAATTCAGCGAGGGCTGCAAACACTCAGTTCCTCTAAAGACTGGGCCTGCTCTCCTTGACAAGGGTTGCTGGTGATGGCACTGCCTGGTGCAGAATCGCCCTGGATTTCAACGCTTCCACACTGCGGATGTCCAGAGGAGGTATGGATCCTCTCAGGATCAGCGGTTGTGTTGGTGGTTATATTCCATATACAGCTTTGTTTTTTGTTACCTTCTTGTGTTACCTTTAGCTCAAGGTGCGTTGAAAACATCTGCACTAATTTGCTGGGAAATTCACTTGAAATCACTTTTTACATTAGTCCTCCCATTAGCAACCAGCTGCCCGGAATGACAATTGCAGTGGATTTAAAGCTTTGAATTCGTGGCTAGTTTGCACAGATTTTCACCCAAATAATGACATGGGTAGCAGTTAACACTTCTGAAGTCTTGGTAAAGGTCCCTCCTGCTGCTGTCACTATTATTTGTACTAGAGCGGTGCCTCAGGCCAAACAAGAACAGGTCTCCCTTGTACCAGGCATCCCAGGGACTCGCTGAAACAGCCAGTTCCAGCAGAAAAAAAAGCTTACATCAAAACAAAGATGTCCTTTTAAATTTTAGTTTAGACATTGGATTGTTTTTCATTGCAGGTCCACATTTATTTACAGGTATGAGTAGATCTGGTTTTACTTCCGTGTAACGTGTGATTCTGTCACTCATCCCCGGCAGTAATACAGGATCCAAGGCTTAGTGGCAACTGCCTGTAATGTTTAATGCATAATGACCAGACAGTTTTTTTAAGATCGGAAGGTAAGTCATTACCAGTGCTATGAGAAAGTGACATTTTATATAGAGGTATTTTGTCTTACTGTTGGCTGTATCATGCGTGTCATTAAATGGGTATATTCTAACATTAGCCCAACTGCGTAATTCTGTGCATCGTGCGATACACTGGCGCTTGTGAGTACGCTGCAGACTCCCTGGGTCTTTATGGGTAATTTTGATACTGACATTCAAGGAAGGTATCCATAGAGCTTGAAAAGCAGTTGATACATTACTAACATCTCCCTTCCTGAAAGTGTCTGAATAGCAATTCCCGTGCCAGCTGCAGGCAGTTTCAGCACCCCAGCTGTGTAAGGTGGCAGGCAGCGCGCGCTCCTGGGAAGCGCGGCCCATCCAGTCGTGTACCCTCCTTGTCGTGCTCAGCACGAAAGGTTTTGTGGCGAAAACTCGCCAGCCGTGGCAGTGACCGCTCAGACGGTAATTCGTGTGACTCCGAGCGCTGCCGGCACCGTCAGATGAAGGCGTTTCTGTTGGGCAGGCTCACGACTCCGCTCAGAGCTGCTGGCACCACGACCTCTCCTCTGAGAACTGTTGTGCTGAGCGGAGCTGCCAGGGATCAATTGCAGCAATACTCTGGGGAAAAAAAAATCTACTTGTCACGGGCAGCATCTCTTCCCCAGTCTCCCGAGATTAGAGATGGGATTAAGCTTTGAAGTATGACATTTTATACTTTCTCCAAATGTTGTGCTAGCATCAGGTAGAACAGCTGTGTAAATCCCTCCTAATGTCTTGACCTCAGCAATAGCCAGTGAAATGACTTCCACAGTTTAGCGACACGTACATGTATTCTATTTATTTATTTGGTCTTGCTTGTTCAAATCAAGAAATCGGAAACAAGACCTGAGCTCCACCACTACTGTTGTCTGCTGAGGAGAAAAGAGAAGAAAAACCACGGATCAACAGTATCAATTCTCTTTGTATGGCATCCATATTGCACAGGGCCTGACGGCGCTGCCGCACAGCTCAAAGGTCTTGGAGGGAGCTCCCTGTTCCCCGGCTTCTGGGCGGTATCGCGCGCCCGGTCGCTCCCGCTGCCTCAGGGCGCTGAGGTAAGCGGGGTGGGGTGGGCTGCCTCCGCGGGCGCGCAGGTGCGCGCGCCTCCGCCCTGCCCGGCGGCT